>ML823294.1:111908-138476 GCA_009831015.1 Picea engelmannii | reverse complement strand
CTGATTTTTCAGCCACAGTTAAATGCCCAAACCCATTTTCAGCATTGTTTCAGCATATGTTACAGCACTGTTTCAACACTGTTTTAGCATATGTTTCAGCACTGTTTCAGCACTGTTTCAACATATGCTACAACACTGTTTCAGCACTAGTTATAGCACTGTTTCAACACTGTTTCAGCATATAAAAACTTAACATAAAATAAACTTTAGAACTGAAACATGAGGATTCTAAACATCGTTTTCAACATAGAAATAAAATATCAGCAGTATGCAAAACTCAGAAAATATAGACACAAAGATTTTTGGTCTAACTTCGACCCTGGAAAAATCCCACAATGGGAAAACCAGTGAGAGAGGGCTTTTTATTATTTATGAGCTTCTGAGAAATTTCTTTTACAACATATTCATCTTTAGAAATTTACACAAACTTATCTGGACATTCCTGTAGCTTTGCTCCTCGATTTCTGAACCAGAAATCCATACAACTGTACGACTATCCCAACAATTAATGTTGTACAGACTGTCTCGAAATTTGTGCCAAAATTCTGCTAAGACTGTACGGAAAACCCAACATGAACAACTCCTTGTAAACCGTGTTGTACGACCCTCAAAATTTGTGCCAAACTGTACAGACTATATGAAAATACACTCAGAAATTTATTACAGCAGTTACCTCAATTTTTGTGCCAATAAATGTTGTACGACCTCCACAAATCCGTACGGTACGACCTGTTCTTCCTTGCTGTCTGTTGCCTTGAAATCCATGCTTCTCTTTGCTTTGGGATGCGTACTCTCCTTCAACAAATGTTGTCTCTTTTCTTCAGCTCGACCTCTCTCTTTCTCTCTCTTGTTCTCTCAACAAGAATGCTTGAACTACCCAAGAATGGGTGCGCCCTCTTGCCCTAGTCAACCTCATGAGGGAAGGTGAGGGGTTTTCTAGTCTAACGGTTGAGATTAGATTAGATGGGTGGCTGAGATTTGGTGTCTCTTCACTCACCCTCACTTTAGTCATAAAGTTATCTTTTAATTTGCATCTCACAAATTAATTTGACTAGNACCCACATTAGGCACTTTCTCCCCCTTAGGCGCCTAGGGAAGAGAAACACTTGCCTTGGTACTTTATTTTAATTAAAAATTTAAAAATATCCAGGGTGCCCTGCATAAGGCACATGATGCATTTCATGCAAAATCATACGTTTCAAGTCCTAGACATTAGGTATATAAATTATGTTCTTGTACATAAGTGTTCCATCTATTTCCAATTTATAATTTTGCACTTTTTGTGGCATCTTTCCTTGTTGTATCTTTACTACCCACTCCATGTACTGCAAATCTGCATTTTCGGCTTCCAAAATTCTGCCCTTTATATCAGTTCGGTACATGCTAATGGTTGTAGCATGTAACTCATGTACTCTCATGCCGAGTACATCAACCACTTTACTCTCCTCTCCTTTGATATGCTTGATATCAAAATTGTACTCATGGAGAAACTCCAACCACCTTCTCTGCCTAGCATTCAAGGTTGGCTGATAAAAAAACTACTTCAGACCGTTATGGTCTGTTCTCAGTTCAAACCTCCTTCCCATGAGGTGATGCCTACACTTCTTTAGAGCGTGTACTATGGCTACCAACTCCAAATCATGAGTGGCATAGTTCCTTTCATTCTCTTTCAACTTTCTGGATTCATGACAAATTACGAATCCATTCTGACTAAGGACTCCTTCTAGTCCTTCTTTGCACACATCAATGCATACCACAAAATATTCATTTGGACCTGCAATCCTCAATATTGGATCATTGGTTAACAGTTGCTTCAATTACTGAAAGCTTTTCTCACAATCTTCTGTCCACTAAAACTTCTTGTCCTTCCTTTGCAAGGAAGTGATAGGGTGAGATATCCGCGAGAACCCTACGATAAACCTTCTGTAATAACTAGCTAAACCCATGAAGGATATAACTTCTGTCACATTCTTTGGCGCTGACCATCTTCTAATGGCCTCAATATTCTCAGGATCTACAACTATCCCATCCTTCGAAATAATATGCTCCAAGTAATGGATCTGTTTTTTTATAAAACAAGCATTTGCTCAGCTTGGCATACAATTGGTGCTCTCTTAGCACCTGCAAAACCATCCTCATATATTTTTCATTCTCTTCCTCTGACTTGGAATACACTAGGATGTCATCCAGGAATACTATGACAAACTTGTCTAGATAGTCCCTGAATACACCATTCATTAAAAAGATAAAAATAGCGGGTGCGTTCGACAACCCAAATGGCACCACTGTGAATTCATAGTGACCATACCTTGTTCTAAGGTGGTCTTGTTGATGTCTTCATCCTTTATCCTTACCTAGTGATATCCTAACCTGAGTTCTATCTTCGAAAATATCTTCGCATCCTTCAACTGATCGAAGAGGTCATCAGTCCTCGGCAAAGGATATTTGTTCTTTACAGTTACTTTGTTCAATTGTCTAAAATCGATACACAATCTCAGCATCCCATCCTTCTTCTTCATGAACAAGACCGGGGCACCCTAAGGTGACACACTTGGGCATATATACCCCTTCTTTAGAATCTCTTCAAGCTATAATTGTAGCTCTTTTAGCTCTAGCATACTCATTCTGTAAGAAGATTTCGACAATCGAGTTTCTCCATGCATCAAGTTTACAAAGAAATCAATATCTCTCTTAGGGGGTAATCCTGGTACCTCCTAGAATACATCTTCAAACTCCTTTAGTACCACCTGATCTCCAATATTTGAGACCTCATCCTTAGATGCTTCCTCCACATGGGCTGCAAATAATTGATAGCCTTTTTTGTAGCACTTCTTCAATTGCGTTGCTGAAATTTCTCTCATAGCAAGAGCTCTGGGAATTCCTTGGACTGTTCTCCAATTCTCTTCCTCATCCATGCAAGTGAATGCCTTATTACGATATTCCAAGATGGCATGGTGTTGGTCCAACCAGTCCATCCCAACTAGACAATCATAAGAACCTAAAGGCAAAACATTTAATTCATCCTTTCTGCTCAGTCCATTCATGTCCACAAGACAAGACTTAACCAACTCAGGGAATTTTCTCTTGGTTCCTATAGCCAGTTGCACTAACCAAGAATTTTCATGTTGGCTTCTCGAAAAATGAAAAATTTCCACCACTCTAGGATCTATATAACTATGGCTAGCCACTGAATCAATTAAAATAGTAAATGGTTGGTTTTTAATCATACCTTCTACTTCAATCATGTGTGATTGAAATTCAGCTTGCTTGTTGTCTAGGGCTGCATAGATCCCTGGCATTATACTTCCCATGTCCTCCACTGTTTCAGCTTGTTGAACATTATGGACAACTCTCACTTTTCCATTTTTGTAGGGACAATCTCTGTACTTATGGTTTCCCTGACAACCCCAACACTGAATGGGTGTCTGTCTTGGCCTTTGTTCCCCCACTTTATCCATTCTTGACTCTCTAAATGATGGTTTTCCTTGAGGACTATTTCTGAAAAAGGGAGGCTTGTTTCCCTTCTGCCTCTTCTCTTTCTTAAACTTCTTCTGGCCATACCAAGCCTTCCAAAAGGTAGGCTTTTCTCTTTGTTGTTCATATAAGCATTTCGCTCTTCTTATCACTTCTTCCATGGTCTTAGGGTCATTATACTGGATCTTGTCCCCAATGGAATATGGTAGTCCACTCAAATACCTTTGAATCTTGACAGTTTCCTCTTTGATGTTCCAAAAACCTACGTTCATACTCATCAATGGTCATGCTGCCTAGCGTGAGTTCAAAGAAATCTTTCATCTTTCTGTCATAATATCTCTTAGTCAAATACTTCTTCTTGAAATACCTCTTGAATTCCTTCCAAGTGATATCTTTCTCTCTAATGTGTTGCACCTGCACAAGAGTTGATCCCCCTAGGCTCAACACTTAGCCTATCTTTCCAACCTTTCGGCCCCTTTTCCCTTACCCACCTTGTGGAAGCTTAGTTCCCCATCACTCTTTCTTCGTGGTCGGTCTGCACACATCGATGTTTAATATTTATGAATGTTCTCCATATTACATATACAAAAACAGGCTCCTGGCCTTTAACACTTAGGCTCTCCGGCCTAATAAACACATAAGCCTACCAACTTATCAATACTCAGCTCACCAACCTATAAAACATGATTTACAATTCTTAAACATGATTACAACAGGTTTCATCCTTGGAGATATTACATTTTGGATCATCATCAATTAGTTCACAGATGATCTAGGTGGATATTGGTGGCCACCCACCTATTCCAACTGGCTCCTCTTGTCCATTTATAGTTCAACACGTTCTTATGTACTTATTTGTAATTATGGGTTCTACACTTTCGAGGCTTTTTGAAGACCTACACATCTTCCAGGTGGATAGTGTTGGCTTCCCACCTAATCCAACTAGCTTATTTTGTATGTTTTCATGTCATCATGTCTTTCTATACTTCCAGGGTCGTTTTGGGGTCCTAAACAATGTGTTTTTCGGTGTGCCACAATCAAATTGTAGATAGAGTCAGATTTTTATGGCATAATGTGTATTTCTTGACAATACCTTTCCAACGTGCTGTCACACATCTAAAAAAAATATCGTATGAAAAAGTTACGACCTCGGGAAGTTAATGTACTGACTTACCCAAATGGGGCCCACATGACTTTTGGCATTTCATCTCCTAGGGTTAGGTTTTTGGATGTATAGGGTTTTGGCATTCATATTTATCATAAAAAGGCCTTCAGAGCCTCATTATAATCATCTTCTTGTGAATGAGCATAGCTGTCACATCTCTTCTCAAAGATAAAGATGACACCATTCTAGCGATTCTTGCACTCTATATTTTTACAGTCTCTTTATAATTCTTTCATTAATAGAAATCAAGTATTGTTGTATTTCTCTGTTTTTGGAAATTTTCATGAGTACTTCATTGTAATATATCTACTTTCATTTCATTTTGAAAATAATCTGGATCAGTGGTATTAGAGCAGGCTTCTCTTGATCATTTTTCAACACATGTCCCCAACGAGGTCCAAGTATAGCCAATTGGGTCTCGAGCTTGTCTCTCTTGAGGACAATCACTCTCGCACACCCAAGAAACCCTTGATGGTGGCAGAAAAACAAAACAATGGAGCAGAAGATCCTCTTAACCCATTTCTTGAGCAATATTTCATGTGACATAGGGATGAAATGGTGGAGAATTTTGCACACATCCTTCAATGGTTGCCGATAGCAACATGTGCATCTTCATCAAGCGACCATTTTGGAGGAACCTCTCCCTTCAAGGTACAAGTTAATTTTGATATTCCCATATTTGAAGTTTAGATAGATGCAGATGCCCTAGAAAAATGGTTGAATCTGTTAGAAGGTTATTTACCTGCTCAAAGAACAATATTATCTTGTTGATAACTATGAATACCAATACATGAGATGGAACACACTACGGCAAGCAAAGAAATGAATAGTGCTAGAGTTCACAAACACTTTCCATACCTTGTGCACCAAGCTGGGTATCAAAGAATCCAAGCGAAATATGGTTCTGAAATACCATGGGGCTCTGCATAGGTACATCCAAACTGAAATGGATTTCCTAAACATCTCATCATTGGGAGATACCTATCGATATGTTGTCAAAATCGACTAGAAATTTAGGTAGCAAACAAATGGGAATTTGGGTCTGCAAATCCACCACAACCAAAGCATGGTAAAAATGATCCTAACCAACAACATCTAAACAACCAGTCCAAGAAACAAGAAAATAAGGGTAAAGGAAAGACGAAGAATAACATTGGGAAGTAGTGTGACTTCCACAAAAGTCCCTGACACAACACTAATGAATGTCACTCATAACATTCATTGGTGGCCGAGATCAAAGACACGAAGCCGAACCCTAATTCAGAATCTGATCCAGAAAATATTGAAAACAAATATATCACCGATGAAGACCTCACTGTTGTTATCTCGACCACAAAAATTCAACCAAATGAACCAATATATCCTAAAGAGTGGGAGCGCCTCTTCCATTCATAGATGTGGGTGAAGGGGACCCCATTGCATTTAATTGTTGATAACAATAGCTAGAAGAACCTTATCTAAGCTAAGGTCATCAAACAGTTGGGGTTTTCAACAACACCACACCCGCAACCACACAACATCGGGTGGATTCAACAGGGATGAGATCTTCGTGTCAGCTAGCAGTGTTTCTTGTTCTATGGCATCCAACCCTTCAAGGATGAGGTAGTGTGTGGTGTTTCCCCTCTTGATGTTTGTGATGTTGTTTTGGGAAAACCATATATGTGGAAACATCATATTGTCTATGATTATAGACCATGTAGTGTCATTATTACTTTGGGAGGTCATCTCTATAGGATACCAGAGGTAGTTCTGACTATTGCTCCACCAAAATAGTACCGCAAGGTAATATCTCATACTGCAAAATTCATCCTCTTCACAATTTGTTCAAAGGATGCACAAAAGACCGTTACAACCACTACAAACTCAACACCTTCTATCCAACAAAAAAAGATTGTCGAAGAGAAAGAAGATATTATTTCTTCACCTACAATGGTTCCTACACAATGCCCCGTCAAACCTAGGGACAACAAGATGGTGGAACATATTCATCCCCGCAAGAAACAGGTTTGTGATAATCTTCCACATACCAAGAAACACAACTTCTCCAACAAGGTACACAACTCACCAAGATTCAGATTCAGAAAATGATTTCTCCTCTTCCCTGGGAACTCAACGCAATGGATACCATTTCTTCCTAAGGGGGGAGGAATGATCTGAGTGGATATTGGTGGCCATCCACCTATTCCAACTAGCTCCTCTTGTCAGTTTTTAGTTCAACACGTTCATTTGTACTTCTATTTAATTGTGATTTCTACACTTACGGGGTTGTCTGAAGCCTTACACATCTTCTAGGCGGATAGTCATGGCCTCCCACCTAATCCAAGCAGCTTATTTTGTATTTTTTCGTGTCATCACATCTTTTTTTATTTCCAGGTCTATTTTGGGGCCCTAAAAAATGTTTTTTGGCGTGCCATAGTCCAACTATAGACAGAGTGAGAGTTTGATGGAATAATCTATAGTTCTTGAAAATACCTTTCCAACCGGCTATCACACACCTAAAAAGGAGATCGTGTGCAAAAGTTATGACCCTGGGAAGTTAATGTACTAACTTACCCAAACTGGGCCCACGTGACTTTTGGTGTTTCATCTCCTAGGGTTAGGTTTTTGGATGTCTATGGTTTTGGCATTCATTTTTATCATAAAAGGTCCTTCAAAGCCTCATTGTAATCATCTTCTTTTGAATGAGCGTAGCTGTCACATCTCTTCTTAGAGATAAATCTGCCACCATTCTAGTGAGTCTTGCACTCTATATTTTTAAAGTCTCTTTACAATTATTTCATTAATAGAAATCAAGCGTTGTTGTATTTCTTTGTTTCTGGCAATTTTCATGAGTACTTCATTGTAATATATATGCTTTCATTTCACTCTGAAAATAATCCAGATCAACAGAACATGTAGTTAAGACTCACCTAGTTATTGGGAAATATGAATCTTTGGGAAAGCACATCTCTTATTCTTCCAATGATGCCACAATGCCACCATTCGAATTATTCTTCTCTTAGCTCTCGCAAGCGATGCTCCTCCTGCAAATTGGACCCATAGATAAAATTTGGTGGCTCCATTGGCTTACCCAATGAGAAACTCTATCCTTTTTCATTTTACAGATGGTGATGATCTCCACATTGTCAATCCCAACACCAACCCTTCGGATGACCTTGAGCCAGATGTGGGAGGATTCAAAGACCATGCATTTCCATAGGTCCTGCAGAAATCGAAGTTTCCCACAAATTTTTCCACCAAATGGAATCTCAACCCTGCCTCCTCTGACTTTAGGGTATTCTCACTAATTCCACCAACAACAATCCTTCATAAATCTATTTGGATTGAAATCTTGGATTTGGCTTTGCTATGAACTCTAGGCTTGCACCTTATCCTCACGTGATTTAAAGCAAGAGAGGCTTCATTTTATATCCACTAGATTTCCACTACACTACACTGTCCATGGATTACAATGTGCTATATGTCGACATATCCTTTAGTGAACCAACACTACCTTCCATGCTTTGAAAATGTCACTCACCCCCCACAAATTTAGTATCGTGAATGACCCCGCAATTCTCCTTAGCAAGTTTGTGGGAATTGAGATAAATACAAAGTTGAACATGAATTGACTACACCAATCCACCCTAAACAGGCTCTTGTTGCTCGTGTGTTAGGGACCTAACCTCCCTAATCCCTCACGTAGATAGAATAATATATTTTCCATGTAATAAAGGATGTCATTAGTCAATAACGTCTATTTAATAAATATGAACAAGTAAATGTAAGTAGACCTAATAAAATCATCTGCTTCTAGAAATATCTTCTTCTAGAATCTTCTTTATAAGATAGAATTAGTATAAATAAGAGTAGGAGGCATGAGAAATATTTGTCTTGAAAATTATTGTAATAGAGCTCTGCTTTGATAGAGGTTTCATCCTCAAAGAGGCAAGTGAACATTGCTTTCTTTGAATAAACGTATTATTTTTGGTATTTCTCTTCTCAATATTTTGTTGTTCTCTTTATATCGATTGAATATTCCTATTTCTGCATATTATATTACATATGGTACCTTATCAAGTGGTATCATAGCAATTCCATTGGCATGAATTGTGGGTAAATGTTTTCTATGGAATATACATGTACTCTCGACGTATTTAAAGAACAAAGATCTGTTGTTCAATGGGTAAAGTGTGGTGGGGAAAACTACATGTAGGAGATACAAAGGAATCAACGGGCTTTCCTAGAAACCAAATTTTCTCCCTTGTTGGAAACCTCTATAACCCTTGTAGGTACCCCTTGAGTAGTACTACATTAGAAAAAATATGTACATGACCATCACTCCCACGTACTGGAAAGTATATTGAGAGTCCCCTAGGTCTCCTAAAACCATCGCTAGATAAACTCATCTTCCATGTGAGTTATATAGTTCCACCAACAAAAACACTCGTGAAGATACTCTCTAGTACCTCAGTAATCGGGTAGTATAGATAAGAGTATGGTCAAGCCTCCTTAGTTGACTCCCTAAGATATTGTGCCGAGTAATATTGTTTGACCCTGCACATATATAAGAGAGCTATAAGATAGATAAAACCCTTTTCCATAGGCACTCTACAAACCCTAACCTGGGGGAACATACCAGACAAGGAACATAAAGCATATTTTGGTTGCGCAACCTTTCTTCTTTCATTCTAGTTGCAAAATTACTACATATTCTTTTCTATTAAGAATTTTAGCATTTCGACACTGTAATATTATTCAGGTCAGAGTATAACTTTGCGGGAGTAAAAAAAACAAAATATAAACAAACAAGAAAGGAGTATAGTGGTCCATCCAACACTCTTATTTGGGTGGTCCCACCCACCCTTCCCGACACCCTTATTTGACACCTATCCCATTGCATCTATATTTTCACCATGATCATTGTCATATATATCATTTCTCCATATTTTTTTTGTGGATCTACTTCCCCTCCCCAACACTCCTCATTCTCAAATGGCCACCAATCACAACAAATAAATCCTTCACCTGCAAGAAGGATCCAAACAACATGGGGACAACATCCAGAGAGTGACTTCGTAAATTGCTTACACTAACTCTAAATTGGAAACCTTCAAGGCCAACACTACACATAAATTTTCAACAGAAGGGTGAATTGGCCCCCCTCACCACTGCTCTCATCCAATGGTTAAAATAGTCCCATGTCTCTCCCTCCTCTGAACAAACTTTACATTATGAAGGTGAGGATTATTACCATAATATGGCCTTTCATTCAAACCCCCTTCATCATGACCCCCATCTTCTGAGAGTTGAGGTGAACAGATTTGATGGCTCAGATCCCATAGGCTAGGTCACTCAAATAGAAAATTATTTATCCTTGCATGGAATTAGTGATGAGCTAGCCAAACTTTGTTACGATGTCCTTTACCTAGATCCTCAATGTTGGAAATAGTGGCAATGACATAGAAAGACATGCCAAGGGTATGGTTCTTGGACATAGTTTGTTGCAGAGATTTATGAATGCTTTGACACTAACACCCACTATCTAGGCCATTTGACCAAGTTGAAACAATATGGCACAATTGGAGAGTTTATATCTGCCTCCGAACACTTGGATTTCCAAACAGAGGGTATGCTAGATTCTTTCTTCCAGGAATGATTTCTCAGTGGCCTCAATGATGAAATTTTCATCGAAGTCTTAATGGATCACACTCAAACTTGGTTGGAAGATACTCAATGAGCCAAGGAATCCCAACAGATTGTCTCCTCCCAGAATGACAAACCCTCCTTTATTTTTCACACTCAAAATACCAATCCTACCCCTCCTACCACTCATATCAAGATCCATAAACTAACATGGGAAGAAATGGTTGAATGCCAAATCAAGGGTCTTTTCAATAATTGTGATGAAAAATGTTTTTTTGGGGCACAAGTATAAAGAACATAAACTTTTTATGGCCATTTAGGAGCATGTTTCTGATGAATATGTTGAGGTTTTACCTAAGGAAGCACTACCACAATAAGTTTATCTTACCTCTCCCTCTTACCCTCCCGAAGTTGAACCACTGATTTCGTTGAATCCTCTCACTAGTTTTTCTACTTCCCAAACCCTCAAATTGATTGGTTATATTAAGCATAGGAAATTCATCATCTTAGTTAACATTTTCAACACTAATAATTTCATTCACCGTCACCTTTCCCAAGGAATCAATTGTTATATCTGTGTTGTCAACAATTTTCAAATCATGAGTGCTAATGGTGGTTCCATGAAATACAGGGGGCATTGTAAAAATGTGCACCTACAAATTGGTCAGTATAAATTGAAATCTCACATGTTTTCTATTTACATGGGTGGTTGTGACATTGTGCTTGGTGCTAAATGGATAGACACTCTAGATCCCATAACCATGTATTTTAAGGATTTGACTATGCAATTCCAACAAAACGGACAAGAGTATAAATTCGATGGCATTACCGCATGCTCTTCTAAGATCATTAGCTCCCACTGCATGTAAAAGTTACTCAAAAAATGTCATGCTGGAATCATTTCCCAACTCCATTCCATTCAAAAAGTTGAGACTCCCTCTGTGCACTCCAACCTTCAATCTATCCTTTCCCAAAATCACATTGTTTTTCAAACTCCCTAGGGCCTTTTCGCCTCATGTTTCGACCATGACCAGTCCATTCCTTTAATTTTGGGCATTATTCTACCCAATGTGAACCCTTATCGCCATCCATTTTCTCAAAAAAATGAAATTGAGAAAATTTTCCAAGAATTTCTAGAAGTTGATGTTATCCATGTACCAACCCTTATTCTTCCCCTGTCATCATGGTCCTCAAGAAGGAAGGCACTTGGTGCATGTGTCCTAATTTTTGTGCCCTCAACAAAATTACCATCAAGGATAAATTTCCCATTCATGTCATATATGACCTTTTGGATGAACTTATTGCGGCTCAATACTTTTCCAAACTTGACCTCCATTCTACATACCACTAGATACGCATGAAAGAGGAAGAAATTCCCAAGACTCCATTTCTCACTCATAAGGGCCACTATAAGTTCTTGGTCATTCCCTTTGGTCTCTTTAATTCTGCTGAACTTTTCAAAGTATCATGAATCATGTCTTTTGTCCTTTCCTCCGTGACTTTGTGTTAGTATTCTTTGATGAATTTATCATCTATACTAAAACTTGGAAAGCCCATCTCACCCATGTGGATCAAGTTCTCAATATCCTCTCCAAGAAAAAAACTTTTTCTTAAATAATCTAAATGTTCTTTTGGTGTCTCTGAAGTTGAGTACATGGGTCATATTGTTGGAAAGAATAGTATATGGATGGATCTTAAGAAAATTGAAGCTATGAAAAATTGGCCTCGCCCTAAAAATATTAAAAGTTTATGTGGTTTCCTAGGTTTAACAGGCTATTATCACATGTTTGTCTATAATTATGGAAAAAATGTGGCTCCTATAACAACTCTTCTTACAAATAATTCCTTCAATTGTATTTTAGTCGCCGACCAATCCTTCCAAGCCTTGAAAGAAGCTATGTGCACTACTCCTGTACTGCCCCTACCTCACTTCACCAAGACCTTTGTTCTAGAATGTGGTGCATTAGGGAGAGGAATCGAGGCAGCCCTTATGCAATATGGATGACCTTTGTATTTCACTAGCAAAAAATTGTCAGAGTGACATTTGGGCCAATCGGTCTATGAAAAGGAAACGTTGGTTATTTTTCATGTAATCCATCTATGGAGATCTTATCTATTGGGACGTAGCTTCCAAATTAAAATGGATCATCACAGCCTCAAGTACTTCCTAGAACAATGGATTTCATCCCCATAGCAACAAAAATGGTTGACCAAGCTGTTTAGATGTGATTATGATATCAGTTACAAGAAGGGCAAAGAAAATGTGGTGTTTAATGCTCTTTCTAGGAAATATGAAGAAGAAGGGTCCCTCTTTTCTCTTTCATTCCTTGTCACTGACTCGATTCAAGATGTTTGTTAGGAACGGTTGCAAGACCCCAAAATTTCTAGCCTAATACAGTAACTAGAGCAAGATCCCCAAGCTTTTCCAGGGTACTCTTGGTAGAATGACAAGATTCATTATAAAGTTCTAAGAAAACAATCAACCCTTATATCCATTGTCCTCTCTAAGTTTCATGCTTCACTTACAACCTGTCATTCAATTTTTACAAAAACTTATGAGTAGGTCAAACATTCTTTCTTCTAGGATGGTATGAAACATGGAATTCACCCCTTTGTGGTTGAATGTGATACATATCAATGCAATAATAGAGAGACTATCAAACCTCTCGACACACTCCAACCATTTCCACTTCCACCTACTATTTGTACGAATATTTATATGGATTTCATTGTTGGCTTACCCAAATAAATCAATATGTCAGTCATCATGGTGGTGGTTGATTGTCTTTCCAAATATGCTCATTTTTTTTTCTCTTCAACACCATTCACCACATCCACAATGGCTTAATTATTTATGGATAATATCTTCAAAATCAATGGAATGCCTCATTCTGTTGTTTCTGACTGAGATCCAACTTTTAACAACAATTTATGGAAATAATTATTCATGATCCAGGGCACCCAATTGCACCTCATCACAACATATCATCCCAATACTGATGGCCAAACAAAAGTGGTCAACAAATGTTTGGAAACATATTTGAGGTGTTTTGTATGTGATAGACAACATTAGTGGGTTCAGTGGCTACCACTAGTTGAATGGTATTACAACACCTCTTACCATACTTACACTTGCATGATTCCCTTTGAAGCAGTATATGGACATAATCCATCATCGATTCTTTCATACATTCCCGATGTCTCAAAAATTGAGGAGGTTGACCATAATATTATAGTTTGCAGGATCATTCTCCATACCCTCAAGGAGAATTTTGTGATGGCTTAGAACCGCATGAAGCAATAGGCAAATCAAGGTCATTTTGAATGTCAATTTGTTTAAGGGGATCGAGTGTTTCTCCATCTAAAAACGTATAAGAGGAATTCACTAAAATCCCAGTAGTGTCAGAAAATTGCCCCCAAATTTTATAGTCCTTATATTATTCTCAAACGCATGGAACGAGTGGCATATCAACTAGCCTTGCGTAATCACTCCAAGATGAATCCTATTTTTCATGTCTCATGCATGAAGAAAGTGATTGGCATGAGGTTTCACACCCAAAACAACCTACCAGAGTTAGATGAAGAAGGTTCCATTTGGTTGCAACCACTAATCGTATTGGACCAGCGCGAGAAATGAATTGTTATATCTATGTTGTCAAACATTTTCAAATCATGATTTTCAATGGTGGTTCCATGAAATGTGGGGGGCATTGTGAAAATGTGCAGCTACAAATTGGTCAGTATAACCTTAAAAATCGCATGTTTTTTATTGACATGGGTGGTTGTGACATTGTGCTTGGTGCTGAATGACTATGCACTCTAGGCCCCATAACCATGGATTTTAAGGATTTGACTATGGAATTCCAATAGTAAGGCCAATAGTATATATTCTAAGGAATTACAACATGCCCTCTAGAGATCATTAGTTCCCACCGCATGGTAAAGTTACTCAAAAAAGGTCATTTTGGCATCATTACCCAACTCCATTCCATTCAAGAAGTTGAGACTCCCTCTATGCACCCTAACCTTCAATCTATCATTTCCCATCATCAAATTGTTTTCGAAACTCCCCAATGCCTTCCCCCATCATGCGCCAACCATGAACATTCCATTCCTTTAATTCTAGGTAGTGTTCCTCCCAATGTGCACCATTATCGCCATCCCTTTTCTCAAAAAATGAAATTGAGAAAATTGTCCAAGAATTGCTAGAAGTGGGTGTTATCCATCCATGTACCAGCTCCTATTCTTCCCTTGTTTTTATTGTCCTAAAAAAGGAAGGAACTTGGCACATGTGTCCCTATTTTCATTCCATCAACAAACTTACCATCAAGGACAAATTTCTTATTCATGTCATAGCTGACGTTCTGGATGAACTCAATGGGGCTTAATACTTTACCAAAATTGACCTTCGTTCTGGCTACCACTAGATACGTATGAAAGAGGAAGACGTTCCCAAGAATTCATTTTTCACTCATGAGGACCACTATGAGTTCTTGGTCATTCCCTTTGGTCTTTGTAATCCCCCATCAATTTTTCAAAGTCTCGTGAATCATGTATTTCATCCTTTCCTCTGTGACTTTTTGTTAGTCTTCTTTGATGATATTTTCATCTATTGTAAAACTTGGCAAACCCATCTCACCCATGTGGATTAAGTTCTCCATCTCCTCTCCAAGCACAAAAGTTTCCTCCAACAGTCTAAATGTGCTTTTGGCATCTCTGAATTTGAGTAACTGGGTCACATTGTTTCCAAGGATGGTGTACATCTGGATCCTAATAAAATTGAAGCTATGCAAAATTGGCCTTGCCCTAAAACTCTTAAAAGTATGTTTGGTTTCTTGGGTTTAATGGGATATTATCACAATTTTGATGAAAATTATGGAAAAATTGTGTCTCCTCTAACAACTTTGCTTAAAAAGAATGCTTTGAGTTGGACTTCATCCGTTAACCAATCTTTCCAACACTTGAAAGAAGGTGACTCGGGTGGATCTCGGTGGCCAACCACCTTTTCCACTTAATCAACATTTCGAGCCTATGGTTTTGATAAACCATGATATTCACCCTTTTGATGGGGAATAGAATGTAATACTATATTCACTTTTCAATTATATACATCACGTAATAATCTTATGTATATGCCTACAACATAGAATTAATGCACCGAATCCTATTAGTACTCCACAGTTAAGCGCACTCAGGCTAGGGTAGTATTTTGATGTCCCTTAAGCATGCAATGGAGTGTGATGTAAAGCTTGTTGCGAATGACACATAGCCACCATCTCTTTCTCTTCATAGATAAGCCACCCCATTATGTTATTTTGTGTTCTACATTGTTTTTCTATCTAATTCAATAATAGAATTTGGGTTTCATTGTAGTTTTGGGTTCTTTTCTATATTTTTTCTTTTTTCTCATTTCATTCTCAACATAACCCAGATTAGTGGTATCAGAGAAGTCTTCTCCTTTCCATTTCTCAGTGCATGTCCCCAACGAGGTTAGGGTATAGAGAGTTGGGTCTTGATCTAGTTTCACTTAAGGGAAACTTCTCTCACCAACCCAAGAAACCTCCCATGGTGGAAGAAAAAAGAGATGACAGAGAAGTAGATCCATTCAAGATGTTGCTCAAGGAATCTCTCGCACGACAAAGGAGCAAAATGATGGACAACTTTTCTCAAATCCCACAACAAATAACGATGGTGACTAAGGCATCTTCAACAAGCAGCCATTTCAAAGGTGCAACACCCTTCAAGGTATAAGTAAATTTTGATATCCCCTTATTTGAAGGCCAGATAGATGCAGATTCTCTAGAAAAATGGTTGAATTTGCTAGAAGGTTATTACTCTGTCCAAAAAAAAATTGATAGTAAAAAGATCACTTTCACGCTCTTTAAATCCAAAAAACTTTATTACCATTGGAATTCCATGTTTAACATTATAAATGGATTTGAACTGCTAGATGTTAACATTTTTTAAACCACTTGGGAAATCTAAATGTTTGACATAGATTGGTTCTTTGAGGTGTAAATTATGGTAGAGACATGATCACTAGGGTCCAACATATCTCCTCCAATGTGGTTGATAGCTACGGAAAGGAAATCTATTTTGAGGTTTCTCAACATTGTTTCTATATGCAAAAGTATTTTCCTAGAGGGGAGACCCTATTGTGAGTGAGCCTTAGGATCACTTGGAGTATATGTTAAATGGAAAGAAAGAAAATCACTCATCTAAAGAAACATATGAATATAAGGCATGAAATAATTTAGGATTTTTTGAATAGGTTGATCCACATATGTGTCTCTATCCAATGATACAATAAGGATTAAGAAAAAGTTAGCCACTACTTACACAATGGCGATATCAAGATAAACTCAAGGAAAAAATGATAAACCAGTTGTTGGAGCTATCCAAAATAAGCATATTGATAAAGCACAAAGTATCATACATTTGGAAAACCAAGAATAGAGATCGAAAACTCTGAAACAATGAGACATAAAATAGAAAATGAAGAAAGCATTAGAATATATTGTTTTTTTTATTCACTTGCACAAAGGATTTCTTACACTTTTACAATGGTTCCACTTTAAATTAATTTTCAAACAAAAACTAATAACTTAATATGCATGCAACTCGAAGGTTGAAAGAATCCAACTATTTTAACCAACTCTTAAATAATTCCTTGATGAATGTGTTTTCAATATGGAGTGCACCTTATTGGAGGGATGGGATGAGTTGGAGTTCCCCTTTTCCATATCAATTCCTCCAATTTTAGATCAAGATAATCCATGTTGTCTTCCTAGTTTATAAAAAGGATCTAGGGAAAGGAAAAGGATTGGAAAAAACATATTTCCATGTTGAGCAGTGTACTGCAAGAAGAGGTGGAATTGTAAGAAGAGTGCTCTTGCCTAATGATGAATGATGTATACCCATGTTGGAACCAAATATATGATTATTTCCCATGGAAGTATACCAATTTGACAAAAATTATTTTATATATTTTTTTGAGAAGCTATTATAGGTACATGTGTGTGGACCTATGATCCAGATTATTTTGAGAACGAAATGAAGGTGGAAATATAATAAGGAAATACCCAGAGATGTAAAAAAGATACAAGAATATAGCAGAGATATAACAATAAACACAAATATACAGTAATACACAATTTCTATTAATGAGCGAAATGTATAGAAGTGTAAAATACAGAGAGAATGAACTCACTGTAATGGTGGCAGCTTATCTCTGAGAAGAGATGTGATGGCTAAGCTCCTTTGCAAGAAGATGATGATTACAATGAAGATCTAAATACCTTTTTAGCATAATTAAAATCCAAAACCCTAACCCTGAAACACGAAAGGCCAAAAGGTTTGGAGGCCCCTATGGGCGTAGTTGATACATCAACTTCCTGAGGGCGTAAATGTTTCATATGGTATTCGTTTGGGGCATTCGATACCTCGTCATAAAGGACTATACGAGAAGTGCGACTTCCGCGGGGATTAGGGCATTTTGATGAGAACTCATAGCCCCCCAAAAGTCTAAAAAAACATCGTTTAGGGCCTCAAAACGGCCCTAGAAATTTGGGACTCGAAAACTGTAAAAAAACTGTCAAAGTAGACAATTATTCTTTGATCGAGTGGAATAGGTGGATGGCCACTGATATCCATCTAGATCAACCTCATTTTGTTTGACCATACAAACTTCAATGGTCCTTTCTTCAAAATTTTGTATACAACAATGGTTAGTCATAGATGGGAATGATTTAAAAGATGTGATTATTCTCATAGTGTTATTGTGCTATGGGAGTGGCCTTTTCTACCTTGGTCATAAGTGTTGAGAAGAGAGATAGAGGGATATGCATCATGGGTGTGGGGTGAAAATTGGAGAGCCTAGTAGCATTAGATCTTTGTTGGGTATGCCTATGAGGGTATACATAGATGGATTTTGAAAATGAGAAGGGTCGTAGAGTGGAGGCACGAAACAAAAAGAGCTTGGGTTGGGGTTGGGTAAGGTAAGCATTAAAGGAGAGAGACTGGAAATTTAAGGGATGATCTCTTACTTAAGGGGTGTACCCATGTGGGTGGTTGTTTGTTGTTGGGTACACCAATAAGGTAGAACATAGAGAGTTTGGGTAGTGCAAGAAGGTGGTGAAGGGGTGGCATGACACATTAGTACCAAAGGGTTCAGGGAGGTATAGAATTGAGGAGAGGATTTGACAAGTGGGGCATGATGGTTATGAGTGGGGGCTTGTTACTTAAGCACCTAATAATCTGTAGAGGAATGGAAAGAGGTCTTGTAATGGTGGCACTACTGATCAGTTGGAAAAGGCATTGGAGATGGAGGAGGAGCATAATAAGATTAAGGGGTTGTAGCAGTTAATTTTTGTTCTACAATTATAACAATTATAATATATTTATTGAGTGTAGGACTCTCATGTATGGCAACTTCATGTTGAAAAATAGCTAACAACCCAAAAATGAATTTAAGGATGAGTACATTTTCTATAGTGGTGATGTGGAACTAAATTCAAAGTTTGGTGAAAATCTTAATAGAATGTTGAAAAGTTTGACCCAAAGTTTGGCATAGCTCCCACCATTGGGACATCAAATCTTGGGGTAAAAACACATTCAAAGGGCATAGTAAAAGGCATCCCTTGTTTTAATGCATTCAAAAGTGGAACTAGTAGAGTGCACTGCCTCAAGTTAAGAGTGGGATTTCCACCATGTTAAGGCCATGTCATCAAAATGGTATTTTGCAAGGCACGGACATTGAGCTTTAGTGATGTCAATATAAAGTTTTACAATAGTTGCGACTTGTCATGTCCAAATTTTTCTATATTTTTCGGTAAGAGAAGAGCTTCAAATGGATGTAAACATCTACCCAAATGATCAATCAAGTTTTCAAAGACTAAGAACTTGGCTAACTCTCTTAACATTAAATCACCCTAAACCTATATATTTCAAGTTTTCAAAGACTAAGAACATGACTAACTCTCTTAACATTAGATCACCCTAAACCTATATATTTGTACTTGCATCAATGTATAAGGGTTCTTCTGGCCAATTATGCTTTAGAGGATATACCCTTCTTGTGTTTTCAAGCAATCCGTGTACTTCTACACATTTTGTTGATGCTCTTTTATAAGGTTATCACTTGGATGACTTGCTATCATGTAGTTTGTTGTTAATATTTTATATATCTATATTTTATTTTATAAGATTGTAACATGATGTTCATAATCTATAATTTGTTGTTATTATAAATAAATCATGAAATCCTCGGGGTCGGGGGTCATGTCCACTTGGGAATCCCAGGCAGCAGCATTGATTCTTCCCCATCCATCTTTAAAATGAATATTTTTATTAATAGATGATAAATATTTTTCAAATGTAAGTAGAATGGATTTATTTTATAGAAACATTTAAGATAGTAATTTTTTCACAAAACACCAACTAGTCATTCAGAAAATTAAGGATAATTGAGAGGTAGTAATTTCTTTTACAAACATCAAAACATTAATCATTTTAAGTGATAGTTTTTCTTAAATAATAATGAATAAATTTACATTAAAAAATAATATATATATATTTTATATTGGGGAATTGGTAACTCGCGGTTCCGGTAGTACTCGTGTGACATGGGGTCGATCCCCGTCAGCTACCACTATAACTCTAGATATAAATTTCCTTCCATTTACACGGCACTTGCCAATCCATCTACACCCTTACGGACATTAAAAAGTAATAATTATTCTCACTACCAATTAACAATTAAATTATCATAAACTTTTATTATTCTCCCTACTAATTATATCACCACCCTGTGGTACATGAATTGACTTGATTGACAGCCTTAAGCATACTATAAGTCACTCTCACGGGCACCCAACCTTCACCTCAAAGCCGTTCAGTCTTAGAGCTGTCCTGTACTTACTTCTGGGGAAAGAGGGATTGGGAGATGATGCATACATTGTACGGTTTACGGGAGCCATTGAAATTTTGGAGCCTACATTCACAAGCGAATTGAAAAAAATTGTTTCAGGGAAATTCGGGTTACCTTAACACTGTAGGTTTTTGGGAAATATAATTAATTAATAATTAAAGTGGTGTCTTACGATCGTTCAGAGAGGATGAGATTGCATTTGTACTTATTTTTAGGTTGTTTTAAATTCTTTAATAGGATTATCGTTTCGGTGGAGCAAAAAATTCTATATTGTTTAATAGGATTATAGGTTGTTTTTGAAAAGTTCTATTATAGTTCCAGTGGAGCAGAATTAAATGAAATTCCAGAAATCTCTATTACCTTTGGAGCGTCATGTTTAACATTATAGTTTGAGTTGGAACAATATGTTTTAATATTTTTCAGGGTGATGAGGTATTGTATGTTTGAGCTGGTTCACTGTTGTTTTTTTCAAAGGAATTGGAGTATTATCTGTTTGATATGTTGCTCTTTCTGGTTTGTTTGGTTGGTGACTTTTTTTTTATCAGTTTTCCTGAAAGTATTTTTTGTGGTCAGATGGGTTTGTTTTGGAGTGTCTTCTTTAGGTTTTTTAACTTTGTTTATGCAATTTTTGTTTGCTTTAGTTTGGTTTTTTTTAGTGTTCTTTGTTGGCTTGCTAAATTTGTTTCTGAATTTTGGTGGTTTTGGTTTGGTTTACTATGTAGTGTTATTGTTGGAGTAAGGACAACATTAAGTGAAATATTATAATTTGTTATTTTTCAATGATCAAATTTATAACTAGCTATACTGCATATACTGCACTTGTAACAAGTAATGTCCTGATGATGTACAAATATATTGGGACAGAGGGAATGGTAGATGATGTATAGGTGTTAAGGTTTGCAGTTATTATGGTTCAAGAGCAGTTGGATTGTTTGAATTGTTTGATTAAAAAAAAAAAGATTATTCACAGATATGTTGATGGGATTGTTTTAACATTTAGGTAAAAAAAAAGATGATTCAACAAATAATTGTGGATTACTATTAACACATTAGGTTTTGGGGAAAATAAAATAAAATAAAATAAGTTAAAGTGGTGTTTATGATAGTAGAGATATGATGAGATTGTTAGAAGTATTTTTCATTTGTTTTAAAATTTTTAATAAGATTTGAAACTGGTGAAAATGATTAGTTTATTGTTTTTTATTTTTATTTTTTATTTTTTTTTGTGAAAATTTAATTATATTAATTAAATTTTCAATATATATATGATAAAATTATTTTGTAAAGTATTAATTTTTTAGGGTTTTTTTAATGAAAATTTATGTAAGGCAAATGGTCATTTTCATATTATTTTTCCCTTTAAGATGATTGTCCTAAAAAAAATTGATGCTATTTAAAAATTTTAAAATGCAGTTAATCTTTTAAGTGGTAGTTTTCCTTCTAGCATGTTCTCATTTATCTCTGCATTCACCTAGCCATGTTTATGTAGATGGAATATTGGTTTCTCATTTATTTCCTTTTCCCATCTTTTTGAAGAAATTTATCATTCTGCTTGGTTTTTTTTATAGATACTATTTTTAGATATAGTTTATATATGATGATATTTTTCTTTATTTTCCTTTCAACCTCCCAATACACAATTTAATGGGTTTTCTCTATCCATCTAGCAGATATTTATTGTTTTCTTCTCTACCACGAGTTATTAATTATAAATATGTGTTAAATGAATAATAATTATTCTTAGATATTCTTAAAAGTAATGATAATATTTTTTAAATATGATGTTTATATTTTGTTTCCTCATAATATGTGGTATTATTTCTTAATATTATCTGAAATTACTGAATTTTTTTAGTTTTTTTTAAAGGATAATTTTTATGATTTAGTAATATTAATTGGCATTTTGATATATATGATGAATATATTTGATAGCCTATTAATTTAACTTTTTTATAACCTTAGTAGCAGATTTATGTGAAGTAAATAATCATTTTCAATTTATATTCCCTTTTGGTTGAATTATTTAAAATAATGGATGCTATTATTTATCTGTTTTACATTGTAGTGGTCATGCTTCTCTTAATGGAATATTATCTTCTAAATATAATTTAGATATGGTGTTATATCTCTTTATTTCCTTTATCAATCCAGTTGATATTTTTATGACCAGAGATTTATTGTTTTTTTCTATACTATTGCATTAATAATATAAATATTATCCCTCTAATATAGATTTATTACTTTATTTTACTATTGTATTATTAATTCTAAATAAAAATTAAATATGAAGTTATTATTATTTTTATTAATTCTAAATAAAAATTAAATATAAAGTTATTATTATTTTGAATATAGTGAGGAAACATAATACTATTTTCCTTTAAATATGGTGTTGTATTATTTATTATAAATAAAAATTAAATATGAAGTTATTATTTTTAATATAGTCATGAAATATCATACAATTTTCCTTTAAATAAGGTGTTTGTATTTTATTTCGTAACATTGGTACTATATCTTAATATTTACACTATATTGTATTGGTTTACTCTTCTTTAATGTTGTGTTGACATTATATGGCATTCATTTACTCTTCTTTAATGTTGTGTGGCAAATATTTTTAAATTATGATATTATTATTCTAATACTATTTTCTTTTAAATATGGTGTTTATGTTTTATTTCCTGATTTTATTTCTTGGCATTGGCACTATATGGTATTGATTTTCTCTTCTCTAGTCTAGTGTTGTGTTGTAAATGTGTTGTAAATATTTTTTAAATATTCTATTATTATCCATATATTTCTTTTGTTTAAGAAGTATATTTTTGTATTTTTATTTATATTATTTTATATAGTGTTTGTATAACCTTTTCTGCTACTTCAAATTCAAACTCAGAAAATTTACATTAGATTGGTTAACTAGCATTCTTGTGTTCTCGAATTTAAGTGAGACATTCTTGTATTCATTATTTCAGCTTAGAATTTCAACTTAAAATGGTAATATGGGTGCTTCTATTCACTGTTTTAATTTAGAATAATAAACATGAAATATTATGAGCAATTATTTAAACAAAAGCATAATATTATGACTCAAAAACTTAACAAAAGACATGGATAACATGATGTATTATTTAAAAAAAAAAAGAGGGTAATATGATGTATTATTTAAAAAAATTGGAAAATATTGTGGTTGAAATTTATGTAAAAATAAAAGATACGAAGATTGCAATCAACTCAATAGTATTCTTACATAGCAAGAGTTATGCTATCAAAATTACAAGGGAACATAAAAAGTTTGAAAAACTACAAAGAAACATAAAAGGGGACATGTTAACCTTAGACATTCAAGGAATTAGCCACACATAAGGAAAGTCATGAAATGAAGACTCGAAGTTTGAAAAACTACAAGGAAACATAAAAAGGGACATGTTAACCTTAGACATTCAAGGAATTAGCCACACATAAGGAAAGTCATGAAATGAAGACTCATTTTAAGACAGAAAATGTGAAATTTGAAAAACTACAAGGAAACATAAAAGGGGACATGTTAACCTTAGACATTCAAGGAATTAGTCACACATAAGGAAAATCATGAAATAAAAACTCGTTTTAAGACAGAAAATGTGAAGTTTGAAAAACTACAAAAAAAACATAAAAGGGGACATGTTAACCTTAGACATTCAAGGAATTAGCCACACATAAGGAAAGTGATGAAATGAAGACTCGTTTTAAGACAGAAAATGTGAAGTTGACGTATGCTTCCTAAATTTTTTATTTATATAATCTTTTCTAAATTTTAGGAATATTATTTTATGAATTTTTTGTATTTTTAAAAAATAAAATATATTTTTGATTTATAAATATTTAAATAAAAAATTATATATTTAAAATTTTTTAAATACAAAAATTATAACTTTTAAAGAGTGAATATATTAAATAAAATATATTCTATCTTTCTCGTCTTAAATAAAATATATTCTATCTTTCTCGTCATCTATGTTTTAAAGCTCGCCAAATGCGCGATCTTGGTGGTGGAGGACTTGCCCATGTGAATCTAGATAGCGTCGTCGCAACACAAATTAATGGAGTTGGATTTTCTCGTGACTGTTTTGATAATTAAGCCTTCATATTTTAAATCACATTTAATATGTTGTGCGATTTTTACTGAGTACTTAATATATAAGATAAATTAAATATTTTAAATCACATTTAAGATGTTGTGCGATTTTTACTAAGTACTTAATATATAACAATAAGATAAATTGACCGAGTTGGATTTTCTCGTCACTATTCTGATGATTAAGCTTTAATATTTTAAATAACATAATATGTTGTGCTATTTTTATTGAGTACTTATTATATAAAAATATGATAAATAAATTGAAAGTTAAAAGGTTTTGTTTTTTTAATTGTGGTAGTATGAAAAATTAGAGAATTTAAAATTTTTTTTTATCAATTTTATTTTAAAAAATTAAAATTATTTCTTTATTTTGATTAGAGTAATGAAGAAAATCAATATTTTTAAAATAAAAATAAATTCTCACTAGTTAGATAGTGAAGCATAGTTAGATAGTGAAGCATGATATATGACAATTCTTAAAATGTTATGGGTTGAAAGCATGTGTCATCTTTGTGACATTAAAGGAGTTGAAAATGAAAAACAATCTCTTAGAGTATTTTTAAATCACAATTCAAATATTTGTTACACAACATCCTTCCTAACCTTTTACCCCATCAAAACTATAGTTAGCTTCCCTTACCTTTCTAAACAATATTTTTTTTAAAGAAATCCATGTAATTCCTTACGTTACCTAAAGTCATCTTTGTGACATTAAGATGGAAGATGAGAAACACTTTTTCTTAAAGTATCTTTAAATCACAATTTCAAAATATTTGTTAGAACACAAACCTTCCTAACCTTTTAACTCATCAAAACCATGGTGAGTTAAGAATGTTTTTTTTTTAAGTTTTTGGAATACAAAAAATAAATTAAAAAAAAACCATGTAATTCTTTACTTTTCTTAAACTTTGATAAACCAAATTTCATCACAAGCATATGTTAATCACCAACATCACCGCTATCAATCTTAATTTTACACTTATAATAAAAAAGGTCTATCATAGACCACCACCACCAGAATTGCAGTCATAATAAGAAGTATTAAAAATTCTCCATACCAATATGTTTTTTCAACCATCATATTTTGTGTTTATTTATAAATATAGTAAAGGATATGAAATGCCCATAATACAACATTTAAGATCTAGTAAAGGATATGAAATGCCCACAATACAATATTTAAGTGTTTTGGGGGGGTTAGATTAGAGAGGTATTGGTTAGATTAGTTATTTAGAAATAGCCACGACATGTTGATGACTCCATACCAAGTAGCTAAATTAGCGACATGATTTAGGGAAAAAACAGAAAACAGACAAAGACCTCCCACAGATACAACACAAGAGAGGCAGAGATGAACAAACAAAAAACAACCTGATCTTTTGCATTAGACATAGATTCTATTTATACACATTTAGATTAATATTGATTGTTGATCATGAGCATAGATCGATGGATCAGATTCTTTCTTCTAGAAACTTCTCCTCAGTCTAGTCAAGGTTATTTATTACATCTTATCTCTAACAACTACTTTGATTGACTTATCTCTTTCTTACTCACATAGGTCATCAAGTCTGGTTTACCTACTCAACAGGTCATCATGCCACATGAATTAGTTATGTATTATAACACCCCCCCTTAATGAATACATGTCTTAATCTTTATCTAATGAGGTCTTTATGAGAGTCATGTCATCATCTTTTGTCATCTTCATAACGTTTGGATTCCTATAGTGTGTTGCTTCATTTTATTGGCTTCTCCTCATCATAAATTTCCTTGGTATTTTGTGGCTTACTCCTAACCATAACAATGCTCAAGTGGTTTCAAATGATGACTAACCATCACACCAAGTGGTTTCTAGCTAACCACAAAATTTTCTTACAAGTGGTTTTGACTGACCAAGAACCACACACATAAATGGGTTCAGTTGACCACGAACCCCACACATAAGTGGTTTCAACTAACCACGAACCTTGCCAGAACCACTTCAGAACCACCTCAAAATCAAGGTTCAAAAGTGATACTTGGCCAACATACCACCAAAAAAGGGAACTTCTACACCAAATAAGCCTCCATAAAATCCTACTTGGACTTTTGATGAAGGTGAATAAATGTGTAGGGACATAAATGAACTACAAAAGAAGATGGATTCAATGGAAGCTAAGTTGGATACTAAGATGGATGGTTTAAAAGGGGAGATCATGGAAGTATTGAAAATTTTTGTAACAGAGAAGACACCTGAAAGTGAAAATGCATCCC
>ML823294.1:93074-109195 GCA_009831015.1 Picea engelmannii | reverse complement strand
CAGATACATTTACATGGAAAAATGATTCACTATGGTACAAAGATCACTTATATTTATGTAAGAACTCCCAACTCAAACAAAAGGTACTATTGGAATTGCACACCTCTCTAGTAGGAGGGCACTTGGGATTTTTGAAAACCTACCATAGAGTCAAGAAGGTTTTTTTTTGGGATGGCCTTAAAATTGATGTTCAAAGGTTTGTAGCAGAATGTTTGGTTTGCCAACAAAATAAGGTGGAAACAATTAAGACCCCAGGTCTTTTACAACCATTATACATCCCAAGTCAGCACTGGGAGGAGGTTTCCATGGATTTCATCACAAGGTTACCAAAGTCTGAAGGAAAGAGTGTCATCATGGTGATTGTTGATAGACTGACCAAGTACGCACACTTTTGTGCACTCTCTCATCCCTTCAAAGCTAGTACAGTTTCCACCACATTCATGGAGACAGTTCAAAAGCTACATGGCAGCCCCAAGATTATTGTAAGTGACAGAGATCCCATCTTCACTGGACATTTTTGGACAAAATTATTTTCTTGTTTGGGTACTCAATTGGCTCATAACTCATCCTATCATCCTCAATCTGATGGACAAACTGAGATAATGAACAAATGTCTGGAAGGCTACCTTCGTTGCTTTGTCTCTAATAAACAAACACAATGGTTCAAATGGTTACCCTTGGAAGAATGGTGGTATAACACTTCCTTTCATACTACAACAAAAATGACACCATTTATGGCACTTTATGGATATCATCCTCCTTCCATCACTTCTTCTCTAAAAGAAAAATCTAAGGTTCAAGCAGTGGAAGATCACATCGAGAATCAACAACAAGTTCTCCAAATCTTAAAGGACAACCTGACCATGGCACAGAATCGGATGAAACAACAAGTAGATCAACATCGTAGTGAAAGAAGTTTTGAAGTAGGGGATTGGGTATTTTTAAGACTACAACCATACAAACAGATGTCCCTCAAGCAAGCCAAGAAGGATAATAAATTATAACCAAAGTACTATGGCCCTTATAGGGTGTTGCAAAAGATTGGTACTATGGCATACAAATTGGAGCTTCATGCATCTTCACGAGTACACCCAGTTTTCCATGTTTCATGATTAAAGAAGGTTATAGGCGACAAGATCCCAGTTCAAGCTATATTGCCAGAACTTGACGAGGAAGGAAAAATCATATTGGAGCCTGAATCCATCACTGACACAAGAATTCACCAGCTGAGGAATAGATCCATTTCAGAGTATCTCATTAAATGGAGGAAACTACCGGCTAAAGATTCCACTTGGCAAGATGAGCCTTTTATACAGAAGCATCCAGAGTTACTCAAGCGTTGCGGACAACACTTGTCTCAAGGGGAGGGGCATGTTAAGCCATAATATTGGCTCATTACCCCTTAATTGGGGCATATTATATCAGTAATGTTATTTTATTTATGTCGGCTTTAGGCCATTAGTTGTAATTATACCTCCTAGTCTCCTATATATACCAAGGAGACATTTTCATTTTGAATCATCCTGTACTTGAACATTTAAGTGGGGTAAAAGGAGGTTTCCCCCTCGAAGAGGCTTATTATCTGAAATTATCTCTTTTTCAAGGCGTTGAGTACTTTTTCTGAGGTTTTTCTATGCTATATTGATATTTGGTTCCTAACAGATATTCCCTGCATGATCATATTTGCAAAGGAAATATCCCACACTGTTTTTACCTACCATACTAATTATTAAATAAAAAAAAGTAAACATCGCCATTCTTACTTAGCCTGGTGGATGCTTTATTACAAAAGGAGTGACTGACGCTGAAAAAAACTAACATAGTATCATTCTTTTTTCTTCTTGCTTGCTACAGACGACTCAAACTTATTGTGCACCCTCTCAGCAAGGTTGTGTCCTTCCTTATTGGTCCACCTAGTCCACATCAACCATAACTTCTGGCATGTACACAATTCGATAAGCATTAACAAATAGGTCATCGGACAATCTAGTCCTATCCTTGGGAATTAAGTTGTCTGTAACCATTAATGGTGGTAGGTCACCTTATATTCTAGGCCTGACGTTTTTGTAGGGAAGAGCCACTACGGGCTTGCCACCTTGACTGAATTCACATGGCATCGAGAGGTTAGCATACACTCCATTCTTCTCAACTATCGGAAGGCATGTGGTTCCATTAGCATCATATTCGTTTCAATCAATTTTTGGTTTTCTCTGTGTTTTTCTCCATGATAGTAGGGTTAAGCGAATGTGGTAGTGTCACAGTGGTCGTGGGATGGCCACTGCCTTTGAAAATCTTCTTGGCTCTCTCGTTAGGATTGATGTCAAGGAATTTAGCTAGTTTCCTTTGCGACGTGGAGGTCACCGTATTTCAAATTTACCCTTGGCTTATATATGGTAAGCTTCTTCCCTCTATATATCATATTCCATATTCATTGGTTCAATAGGGTTTTTGATTTTTTTTTGGGAGAATACATTCTTCTGTCAATAAGATTTAACCAGATCTTTTTGTATGCGTACTCTCTATTCTACGGGAGTTGTTGGTCCTGAATATTGATTTATAATATGAATTTCTTGTTGGTTGTGGAGCCTGATTATCTTCCTGATTCAGAGGTCCTTACTTTCAGTCGTGTTTATACCCCATGAAGTATTTACACCCCAGAAGTATGTACACTCTTCCACGCGGGGGAGTGCAGAGGGGGGGGTACCCCCTCTGCGGGGTCCGGGGGCAAGCGGGCCCCTAGCGGGGGTTCGGGGGCGAAGCCCCCGAAGCAAAAATTACCTTGTAAAAGTATATTGTAATTTCATTGTAAATCTGGACCATTCATTATCAGGTCGCAGATCTAACAGTAGAGATTATGTTAGGGTTTTTTTCCCTAGAAGGAAACCCTCTTTTATGAGGGAAATGTATCGCGGCTATTGTTGATGGTGAATATTGTATTCTGAGAGAGGAGACTGTGAGAGAAAGAAGAGGAAGTTACAACGGGTTTTGTTGTAGGTTGTATCCCTTCATTTGCTGGATAATAATAAAGGAAGGACCTGACAATTTCTCTTGTGGACGTAACCCACACTGGGTGAACCACGTAAATCTGTGTCTCTCTTGTATTGTGTGTCTTCTGTGTTTTGTTTCTGCATTTGTTTTATTTTATTGCTCCGCGGTCCTGTTTTTCTAACATTGCTTTACATTATATTTGTGTATTGGTCGAGATCTGTATAATGTATTTCCATGGGTGTGCCATGCATTTACTTTTTTGGGTCGAGCTTTGTATACTACATTTCCATGGTGTGTAATATGTTTACTATTTTGGGTTGAACTTTGTATAATGCATTTCCATGGTGTGCAATATGTTTACTATGTTGGGTCGAACTCTGTATAATGCACTTCTATATATATAAGTAATGTTTATTGTGATGGGTTGATCTCTGTATTCATGATTTCAATATGTAAGTAAACACTTTACCATGTTGGGTTGAGCTCTTCATAATGCATTTCCATACCCCACTCTCTATTATGTCGATATCGCGTTGAAGGGATTGCTAGGTAAGTTTCCAAGTCTCGTTCTATTATTTCGACAATGTGTTCCATATCTCATTCTGTTATAATGTTAATATGTTTTTTCGTGGTCCTTTACACAGTCCAACACCTCCTCAGGTTCTGTGATTCTTTTACAAAACTCTCGGTCTTCCAGACCGTAAACCTCTGAGTTACTCTAAGTTCGCTCGTGGTTTCAAAAACCTTGAACCCTTGTAAGTTTTGGTTTGGTTTTGGTTCTGTACAACGGTGTAGCCCCATGTTCCTTTAAGGATGGCGTACTATATAAATGTTGTTGTCTGGAAACTCACTGTATAAGTGATAAATTCATTGTGTAATGGGCAGTGTTTAATTCAAACTTACTGATTAGTCCCATGCCCATCCTTTCATTCAACCTTGTTTAACTTGCATTCTATACTAACTACATTGTAAAAACACTCTCAATTGTTGAAAGGTAAGGATGTTCTTCGAAATGAGATTAAGTTCACCGATTTTAAAACACAAAGGGTATCTCTGTCGGGAGGATAGAGTTGTTTGGTTAATTATTAAACCCTCATGACCATATGACAGAGACCCATCATAGAACCTTATTTTATTTTAATAATACGATTCCCGAATTCAATAATAAAGGGGTCTCTTACTTTCATGCATTGGATACCATGTCGCTATGAGGATGAGCCACAGGGTTTTAAACAAATCCATCTGCAAAAAAGAATAAACTCACATAGAGTCGTATCCCACTTTAACTTCTTGTTAAATTTCTGTGTATTGTGTGAGAGTTTACCTATGTTAGAGTTCACTGTGTATTGAATAATCATTCTCTGTTTGATTAATTCATTACAGTATGGGTTTTCTCTTGTACACTCTCTTTGGAATAATACTTGTAGAGTTTTGTTAAGATTCGTTGGCCAGCCCGTGTAATAAAGAGACTCTGTTTAATATGATTATCTCATAGTATTTTTGGCCATCTGTAAGATATTTAATCCCTCCTTCCAAGTACTATTCTCTTATTATAAAAAAAAATGGTTTTTTGGGTATCCATTTTACTTTATTTTAATTCCTACAGGATATCATGATTTATGTTCTTAAGTGAAAGATTTTTCTTATGCGTATGCTTGCGCAATATGTTAAAGTTTCACGAGTATAACACTGATGATGGGTCCCTTTTGTATTTCAAGGGGGCCAATAAGGTGAACAACGCACCCATTTTCCTCCTCTGTCTTGGATTGGTGGCTTTGCAAGATGGCGAGGATGCCTCTTTCAGCATCAAAACCCAAGTTAAGTAATTTAAATTCTTTACTTTGTTGCAATTTTAGCAATTTCGTACTTTAATTATTTACTAAATATCATTTTTCTATTTGTTACAGGTTTGGGAGGTTCCCCATACACTTGGTGAGGCACTCTACCTCTCTGTAAAAGTATTCAGGTTCCATCTTCTTCCACTAGTCCTTGTGAGAATTTGCGGACAGTTTCATGTAGTTCGTTTTACATTTAAGTTTACTTAGCTAGAGAGTTTTGTTTTTAAAAACACAAAGGTTATGTAACTCTTGGGTCCTATGGTACCCCAACTATAATGTTTGGATAAATACCTATTGACTGTAATAGTTAGTTTTTGCAAGACAATATGAAGTCTATTGTATCCACAGTCTTTCTGAGTAATAGATGTAAATAAAGAAGGTACTTGGACTTTTATTCTTTCCACCTATTCTCACCATGATAGTAGTATATTAACAATACAATATGATTTCTTTAATTTTTTCAGTGTTCAATTATGTACAGATTCAAACATAAATCAAAATATAGATTCTTAATGGCCAATAGGAATATACACATAGTTTTCTAATTATTTCTATATGAATACCTATATATATATCGAAATGTATATATATATATATCAGAATCATATTTCAGATAGACAATATTACCAATATCATTATAATGTAGCAAGCCATAAAATATAACATCAATAATAAAATTCATCATTGAGATACATATCTGAATAAGCTAATGCTAGAAAACAAAAGGAACATCCACGTTCCACCCAACCATAGAAAAGAAAAGCCACAGTTACTTGTCCTGATCACCCCCTATCCTGACCATGAGTCCATAAGGGTGAATCTAAATTATTCTCTTCAACTATAGTCACCATCAACATATCATAATATGCCTTTCCTCACAATACAAGTGCCCATAACAAAAACCAATTCTCAATCCTTTCTCAACATACTAAGCAACGTCTTGCCTCCCACATATGTTGTATATAATCTTGTGCCTAGGTCTTTCATTTCTTTCCCTCCTTGGGGAAATTCTGAACTTTACAAATCCCTGATTTTTAGAGGCCTCTAGTTGTCAAATTAAGCTTCTTCCACTTGTAAAAAGCATCACTGAGGTAACTCATACTTGTTCCCCACTCATGGATTCATGGTCAACTATTTTTAACGTGGTTATTCCATTTGTCTTCCAATATTAATTTTATTAAAAGTTTGTCTCTTACATGTGTCCAATAAAATAGGACAGTTGTGAAAGTCAAATATTTTCCCAATAGTCATCAAATAATTAATTACAAAATAAAAAAATTCAAATTTGGATTTTCCATAAATGGAAAATAATTTCCAAATCAAAATTTTCCAAAAACAAAAAATTATTTCAAAATTCAACATAGAAATATTTTTTCTAATTTTTGAGGATGCTACATCCTCTCCCCCTTAAGTAAAACATTTTCCTCAGTGTTAATTCCTCTCTCATAATAGGGTTGGATAAGATTTCAACATATCTTCTTCCAATTCCCAAGTGGCCTCCTCAGGACTAAAGTGCTTCCATTACACTTTTACCTAGGCGATGGCTCTATTTCGTAGTACTGTTTCTTTCCGGTCCAGAATGAGCAGAGGTTCCTCTTGGAACTCTCCTTTTGGTTCCACCTGTACCATGTTCCAATCAATGATGTGAGTAGGATCATGAATATATCATTTTAATAATGAAACATGAAAAACATTATGAACTTTTAAATTTACAGGGAGTGCTAGTTGATACGCCACAGGTCTAATTCGAGTTAAAATATCAAATGCGGCACAAAACCTTGGTGCCAACTTTGAACAAATTCCTAGCTTTAGAGAACTCCTTCTTTCTTTGAATTTTAGATATACATGTTCTCCAAGTTGAAATTCCTGATGTCTTCTTTTTAAATCTGTGTATCTTTTCTGTCGGTCTTGGGCCTCTTTTAAATTTTGTTGTACTCTTTTGACCATCCTCTCCATTTCATGGAGCATTTATGGTCCCACCATAATCCTGTCAACTGGATTATCCCAACTAATCAGGGTTGTGCATTTCCTTCTGTATAATGCTTCAAAGGGGCTCATCTTAGCTGATGTCTAATAACCATTATTGTAAGAAAATTCAACTAAGTGCAGGTACTCCTCCCACTTAGTTGGTTTCGTTCTTACGTACATTCGCAACATGTCTTTGATAATCTGGTTTTTTCATTCTATTTGTTGATCCATTTGAGGATGGTACCTTGTGTTGAAATTCAAGTTAGTATCTAATCCTAAAAACAATTCCTTCCAAAAATTTGATGTAAATTTTACATCTCTATCGGAAATTACCATCTTAGGAATTCCATGCAATCTAAATATTTCTTTCATAAAAATTTCAGCAATATTAATCGCTTTATAAGTAGATTTCATAGGTATAAAATGTGCAGATTTGTTTAGTTTATCAACCACTACCATAATCAAGTCATTTTGTCTTTGATTCTTAGACAAACCTATGACGAAGTCCATCGAGATAATCTCCCATTTCCATTCTAGTATAGGCATAGGTTGTAACAAAGTTGTCGGATGTTGATGTTCAACCTTTACCTGTTGACAATATAAGCATTTAGACAAATATTCAGTTGTTTCATTCTTCATGTTAGGCCAGTAAAACAATTTTCTTAAGGTTGTTATTGTTTTCTGGTATCTTGGGTGACCAAAATACGTTTTTTTGTGTAGTTCGTCAAGAATCGTTGTCTTTAAATCAGTAGAATTAGGTACATCATCCAGTTTTTTAACCTTAATAGTCCATTTTTATCTAAACTCATATCTGTTATGTTCAACTTTTCTGTATTTGCTTGCAATTTTGTTGTTGTTTTAATGTAAGTTTTGTCATTACTTCTTGCAAATTTTATTCTTTGTTCAATGTCATTTTCTTCTTTGCTGATACTTATTTCATAGAGTCCATTAGTACTCTGACTTAGTGCATCTGCAAATTTATTTTCTTTACCTTTGATGTGTCGTACCCCGAAATCAAATTCTCTTAAAAAGGGCCAATCATCTTACTTTCCTTGCGTTGATATCTGGTTGACTGAACAAATACTTTACACCACTGTTTTCGGTTAATAACATAAATTTTCTTCCTATTAAATAATGTCGCCACATTTTTAATGAATGAATTATGACTAATAATTCTAAATCGTGATTCACATAATTTTGTTCATGTTCTTTCAGTTTACATGATTCATAATAGATGATGTGCCCTTCTTGTGTCAATGCTCCTCGTAATACCTCTTTGATTACATCCACACAAACTGTAAAATATTTATCAAGATCTGCTACCTTTAGGATAGGTGCTATAGTTAACAGTCTTCTTAGTTTATCAAAGTTGTCCTGACACTTTTGTGACTAAGTAAAATTTATTCCCTTTTTCTGTAGTGAGTTAATCGAATATGCGATCTTGGAAAATCCTTCGATAAATCTCCAGTAATAACTGGTAATTCCCATAAATTATTTGATGTTTTCTACATCCTTAGGGATAGGCCATTCCATAATGGATTTTATCTTTTCTAGATCAACAAAAATACCATCTTCGTATATTACATGTCCTAATTACTGTATCTTCCTTTGGTAGAAGTCACACTTATCAAACTTAGCAAACAACTTATGTTCCCTTATAGTGTGCAATACTATTTTCATATGTTCTTCATGTTCTTCTTCTGTTTTTGAGTAAATTAGAATATCATTGATAAAATCCAGCACAAATTTCTCCAGGTATTGGTTGAATATACTATTCATCAAGCACATAAAGGTTGTTGGTGCGTTAGTAAGACTGAATGGGATTACGACAAACTCATAGTTTCCATAACGTGTTCTACAAGATGTTTTATTTACATCTTCATCTTTTATTCTGACTTGGTGATAACCAGACCTTAAATCTAGTTTAGAAAATATCTTTTCCCCTCTAACCTAGACAAACAGGTCATTAATTCTTGGTAAGGGATACTTATTCTTAATTTTCATTTTATTTAGTTGTCGATTGTTAATACACAGTCTCAAAGTTCCATCTTTCTTCTTAACAAATAAAACTGGCACTCCTGTAATGTACCCCAAATTTCCCAAATAAAAAGAAATAGATTGTTAGGGGACGTTAAAGCTCCTTGATTCTCCAACATTGATTGCGACACAGAGATAATCTATTAAATATATCTTTATTATTTTATCATAGGCATAGCATAGTTACCGACGTCATTGGATTATGATCATACACTTATTTGTATTAAAGAAAATTGCGATCGGGGCTATCATATCCCTTAGAATAACCACCATGTCTTTGTCAATTCATGTTATCCATAATACAATGTGTAATGGACTATAGACTATCATATAGTCTATCCATAACATTAACACTAACCATAATGATATACATCATTTACCATATAGACTATCGTATGGATACCATAACTCTAACACTATCCATATCAATATATATATATATATATATATATATATATATATATATATATATATACACACACACACACATACATATATCATTTACCATATAAACTATTATATGGATATCATAACACTAACTCTATCCATAACATTATATCTATCGTTTAACATATAGACTGTTATATGGATATTATCACAACGTATAACTTTAGCATAGTATAGCGAACACATATCTATCAAAAACGTATTGTTTACCACCGTGCAATGAACATACACTTATACCTAACATAGGTAATCCCTACATGATTATTAACAAAGTCTTGTCATTCTAGGGTTTGATTCATAACATGACTCAGTAATTAAGTGGTTCGAATATCGTTTAAGGTGGATGACAGGTTGGGTCCTATAGGAATTTACTTTTGGACTGGTTCATTAATGGTGAGACTATTCCGTACCCTCTAGGCTGACACTTAGGCGAACACACCCAATGCAAGCTCACCATCTCCTCGAGTTTACATGGAAAAGGTGGGGTGCATACCAGTCATCTTTACTCCTCTTGCGAGCACCTCTAGGTAACATTCATTCATTTTTCTTACCCCTTTGGTCCTGTAACATGAGTCTTTTCTCTACGTTGAAACACGACCGGTGCGTTTGGGTGAGGTTCAGCTCTGGTGCACGATGGAATAAGGGAAATGCATACCCATGGTTCTCTATGAGCCAAGTGAGTAACAATTTTATTGTTTATGACCTGTGTGAGAATTATTTCATGATGTAAACTTTGTTATATGCAAATGTGATTAGTTAATAGACCTCGTGTTTTCCTTTCTCTATTTGAGGGTTGACGGTTGTGCCCCATATGCATTTTCTACCCAGGACTTCCACCTGGTTTCTATTTTCCTTTCTCTGTTTTAGGGTTGAAATTTATTGCGTTTTCCTCTTGTTTGGTTGTGAGGCTTCTAACCTATACTCATTATGGTCCTTCCCAGTCGGACCGTGGCCTAAATCGTTTTAATGTTAAACCCTCTATGTTTTCCTTTTATTCACTCTGGTAATACTATTATCCTTACCCTCTGGGACTCATCCAGAGATCCCAAGACTTGCTACGCTAATTGCTATTATTCATCCTTGTCTGTTGTTGACACTACGTAGGAATTTTCGTAATTTACCCTCTGTAATATATGGCAATATTAACCCTCTGTGGGAAATTTGTTTTCACCTTCTGTGTATATAGATAGCAATTTTAATCCCCTGTGGGAAATTCGTAATTTACGCTCTGTGTAATAAATAGCAATATTAACACTCTGTGGGAAAGTTTTCGTGTTTACCTTCTGTGTATATAAATAGCAATTTTAATCCTCTGTGGGAAATTCGTAATTTACGCTCTGTGTAAATATACATAGAAGTATTAATCCTCTGTGGGAATTCGGAAATTTACGCTTTGTGTAAATACACATAGCAGTGTTAATCCTCTGTGGGAATTCATAAATTTACGCTCTGTGTAAATATATATAACAGTATTAACACTCTGTGGGAAATTTTCGTGTTTACCTTCCATGTATATAAACAGTGGAATTAACCCTCTGTGGAAATTCGTAATTTATGCTCTGTGCAAATATTAACACTCTGTGGGAAGGTTTCGTATTTACTTTCTATTTATATAAATAGTAGTATAAAAAATATTTTATTCGTTTGAACCAACACTTGCTTGTACCCTTTGGTTATAAAACGATTTCTCTGCGGGGAAGGATTTGGTTCTTATTGTATGATTCTATGCACTCAGACTTTCGGATTTTACCATTCTATAATGTTGTTTAGTTTTAATGATCTAATGTATTTATACACAAGTCGTATCTTATGCACCTCTTATGAATATGTGAACACACACACAGGTCACATATTATGCGCCTCTTTATATTTTAATGATTTAATGTGAATATACACAGGGGTTGGAGAAATATAAATGTGTGCTTCATGTTTGATTAATCTATGCATAGTCTATTTCGATGCTAGTTATTTATTGTCGCCTCTCTCTGTTTTATAAGAGAAGTTCTAATGGATACATTAAATTAACGATGGGGCCCTTTTCTATTTTGCGAGGGTACCCATTAGTCGGTTTTGGGTCCACTCCTCCTCCTCCTGGATCATGGACATATTGTTGCACAAGAACAAGTGGCGATATGGTTCTTCACCGGACTCAATCTAAGTATTTTTCTTGACTTATTCTTATTTTTTTATCTCCATAGAATTAAAATGTTAGAACAACTTACTAAACCCCCCTTCTACTTCCTTTGCAGTTTGTGCAAGTTTGTGAAATCAGATGAAGGAATCATCTTACTTGAAAGGTATTCGAGTTCCATGTCCTTGCATGTATTAACTTATGTTATACCCAGATTCTATGTACACTTTCTTAGAGCTTTGTTTACAGTATAAGAGGTTGTGGGGTTTGGATTATGGTACTCCAACTGTAATATTTTGAACAATGATTGATTGAATACAATGGTTTCTTTTGTCAGATACTTTGATTTCCTCACTATATTTCTGTGGTCATAAATAATGTATTCAAACTGTTATTATTTTCTCTATTTTTACATGTTATCAAATTCATAAGCACCCATTTGATTTTATTCCTTATTATACCATTTCTATACAATGATTGTTATGTACAGATTTGGATAGAAATTTAAAATATATATAATTCAATGGTCAATAGGAACATAACAATAGTTCTACCATTTCTTTATGTACGAGATTCTATATATATATACCATCATCATATCTCAAACAACCAATATATTCAGTATCCTTTAACTATAATAAGCCATCATATTCCTAACAAATAATAATCATAAACATAACATTGACAAGGAATGCAAGCCAAAATACATATCTGAAACCTGATGTTGGAATACAAATGGAACAACCACATTCCACCCAACCATAGAAAAGAACATCCAAGTTCACTTGTTATGCTCACCCCCTAGCCTGACCATAAGTCCATAAGGGCAAACTGAATGATCCTCTTTAGCTATAGTCACCATCCACAGATCATAAATTCCTTTTCCTCACACTAACAATTCTCATAACAACAAATAGTTTATTTCCCCCAACATACTAAGAAGTGTCCTACCTCCTCCATATGTTGTTAAATATGCATCCTTGTGCCTAGGTCTTTCCTTCCCTCCTTGGGAAATTCACAGCTTTACAAATCCCTTATTTTTAGGGGTTGCTGGTGGTCAAATTACACATTTTCCACTTGTAAAAATCAGCCTTGAGATAACTCAAACTTGTTCCCCACTCATGGAGTCATGGTCAACTATTTTTAACCTGGTTGTTCCATTTGTCTTCCAACATTTAATTTATTAAAAGTTTTTCTTTCACATGTGTCAAAATAAAAGAGGTTATTTGGGAATGTAAAATATTTTCCCAACAATCATCAAATAATTAATTACAACAATAAAAATTCCAAATCTGGATTTTCCACAAATGGCAAATAATTTCCAAATCCGAATTTTCCTAAACTGGAAATTTATTTCAAACTTCACTTAGAATTTAATATTCTAAAATTTTAAGGATATTACATATCCCCAAGGCGAAACACTTGGTTTGATATATTCCTTATCCAGTAGTTCTTGTAATAGAATTTTCAGTTCTGTCAATTTGGATAGGTGCATTCTATAAGGTGCCTTAGATACCGGGGCAGATCCATGTAATAGATCGATAGAGAAATCTATCTCTCTCCTTGGAGGTAGTTCTGTTATTTCATTTACAAATACATATTTGAACCCATGTAGGACTATAAAGTCTTATAAACTCAGTTTACTTTCTTCTCTTAAAAGATTAGTTGTACAACATAAATTTGGCAACCTTTGTTCATGCATTTCTTAGATTGCATCGTTGATATTTGCCTAACATAAATTGGTTTTTTGATTCCTTGTACCGTTCTAACTATGTTATTTTCATCTTTGTACACAAATAAATTTTCATAATAGTTTAATATCACTTTATGTTTCTCTAGCTAGTCCATTCCAATGATTATATCATAAGATCCCAAAGGTAATATGTTCAGATTTAACATTGTACTTTGACCATCTATTCTTAGTTCACAATCAGAAATAAAATATGTTCTTTTTTTTTTCTCCCTATTGCTAACTAAACTAACCAGGACTTAGCATGCTTTACTTTCTTTAGCTTGTTCAATTCAACTAAAGCGAGAGTAATATAACTCTAAGTAGCTCCTTGGTCAATTAGTATAGATACATTGTGGGAATGAATTTTACCTTCAACTTCCACAATAGTGGATTGATGATCTTCTTGCCTACCATCCAGAGCTACATTGATTTTATGCATGCTTCTACCAACATATCTGACCGTTGAAACCTCTTGAAGGTTATGAACTAAATTTCTTACCGTGAGATTTAAGAGTGGACAATTTCTCATCAAGTGAGGTTCTCTACATTCCCAACACGTCAATGGTTCTCTAGGATTTTCCCCAACCTTCTTGGCTCCTGGGTTAGTTGTTTTATTCCCCCCTTGGGCATTCCTTGTATTTGAATGGTAATCTTTCCTTTGGAAACCTTTCGCCATATTACAAAAAGGGGTTGGTTAGAATCTGTTCTTACGTTGATCTAATCTGTCTTGTTTATTGTCTTTCTATGCCTTGGGAATTTCAGATCTCTGTTTGTATTGATCTTAGCACATCCAAGCCTTTCTAAACTGATCTAAAAATGAAGAAGACTTGTATTCTTGAAAATATTTGCAAGATTTATTTCATGTGTTAAAATGCAAATGGATCAATTTTGCAACACAACTTTTATATAAATTACTCATTCAAGATGCATATAAACAACAACAATAAACAGTGAACATAAAACACATAACACAACAAATGATAAAGGAGTTCACCCCTCTCTTGGGATACATCTCCTGGTCCAGCTTCCAATGGATCTTTTGTATTATTTGCTCAAAGTGATCAAATATGTGTTTTACAATGCTCAAAATGCCAAACAAATGGCTCCAATGGCTTCAAAACGTCCAAAAACCCCTAGCTGGGCTTTTTTGGCACCTCGTTTAGCCAAAAAATGAAGAAGATAGGCTTCCTGGAAGTTCCCCTTCAAACTTGTTATCTCTGGATCGCCAAAATGCACCCTTGCCTCCTCAACCTAGCCCCCACGTGCATAAATGTGGAAAAACCCAGCACCAGACACAACCGCACAATCGGTACAAACTGTAGGACGGTTACGCGTTGGCCCTTAATAGCCAAGGCCCACGGGCAGATGGCCACCACATGACCTCGCGTGCATATAAAAGGGGCCAAGTCCAATCAAATGAAAAATGGTCGGGCATGCCGGTGGTTCTATGCACAAACACATGTGACCAGGCTCATACAAAAAGGGCTATGATTAAAACATGTCGCGCGCCCGTCGTCATATTGCAATGTATACGACCGGGGTTTAAAGTTTGAAATGTGTGCGTGCAAAGGTTTTAAACCGGTGGCCATATGACATAAACAATATAACCGCGGGCTGGGGCTAAGCCCCAGCCCGACCCCCACGCCAATTTTAAAACATTCAAACTTAAATATAATTCACACCACATATATAATAAGCAATATGTTATGGTGCGTTGGTTGGTGGAATTTGCAAAGACTTTGCATGCAGGTGGAGGTCACGGGGTCGAGTCCGGTGGAATCCAAATAAATATTATACAACCAACCAATAACAAGGTGCCACATGGCATCCCACAATTGGGTCGCGTGGCACCAAACCATTGGACAAAATATGCCACATGTTAGCAGACTATTCGTCCACATCTGCCAACCAATATCTGCCACGTCAACTGCCAACTGTCGACACGATTGTCTGCCATGTGTTGTACGACCCTGCCACGTGTCGTACGGTCTGCCACGTCAACATCCGTACAAACTGTATAGTCAACACAATTATTTTTGTCTGTTGGTCGTTTTGAACTGAACGTGATATCTCTCTCATCCGACGTCTGTTTGAACCCAAATGAGTTGCATTGGGTTCGTGATGATGAGACCTATGCTCCTGTTCGATTTGAAGTGATTCCGAGCACTTTGAATTTTGAGCAAAATTTGATCCCCTGGATCACACCTCCCCATTGGAAAGCTTTTGGACCTCCAAAACACTATTTTCAGTCTATCTAAAGATGATGGTATAGTTCCATCACCTTTCCAACCTTAATCCACTTGGCTTTGCTTGGATTTGTACCTTTAAGACCAACTCGAAGATACTCCACATTTCCTTGTTTTGAAGTTCTCATTCTCCTGTCAAAGATTGTGTCTTCATGAAGTTCTGTAAGATATTCTAGGGAAAAATCATCTATAGAAGGAATTTGAACATGCTCTCCTTGATCATCAATCAAAGGAGGCTCATACAATTTCAAATTCTCAACATTAACAACTGCATACATTTTCATATAAGGAAGAAAATCTAAACGGAAGGCATTGTTACCAATCTTGTCAATAATCTTGAAAGGACCATATCGAATTGGTTTCAATTTTTTACCTTCTCCTTTAAGCCTCTCCTTACTAATGTAAATCCAAACTTCATCTCCAACTTGGAAACTGTGATCAACACGATGCTTGTCATGTCTCATCTTGTACTTGTCTTGACTCTTTTCCAACTGCTCTTGTACCATTTGATGTATCGACTGAATTTGTTCAATGAACTTTTCTGCCCTATCAATGTCATACTAACCATCAATAGAAATATCCTTCCCAAAGATAAAATCTAAAGGAGATTTGGGCAAATAGCCAAAACATGCTTCAAATGGAAATGTTTGAGTTGAAGAGTGCTTAGCTCGATTGTAAGCATGTTGAATGTAGTGTAAATGCTCATCCCAAAGTTTAGGATGCTTGCTGCAATA
>ML823294.1:68449-83638 GCA_009831015.1 Picea engelmannii | reverse complement strand
GCCTCTCAAATACCCCTGTATTCTCTATAACATCCATCTGGCTACTCTGGTCATCATAAGTCTCTGCCCTGTGATGATGTCCCAAAGTGGGGACATTACAGTCCTCCCTGCTAGAAAATTGCTTGTCCTCAAGAAATAGCCAAATCCACTCAACTAAAATGACAGGATCCCATGTCCACCTGTGGCATACACAGTAGAACCCCTCAAAAGATGAACAATAGTGCACTCCACCCCTGGATCCCATATCAGGAAGTGAACTACAATACTCTGCGAAGCATAGTCCTGAAAGATATCAATCCTGTGAACCTCCTGCATATGACACATGGCCTCATATCGGAATGATTCCATCCTCCAAATATCTACCAAGATCCACACGGCCTCCATCAACTGCACATGCTGATGTCCGACCAAGGTGATGCAAGATCTCTGTGAGGCATCCGCAAGCGATGCGCTCCTCTCGACACTGAAGACCAATGGAAAGTTAGAATAACTTTCCCCTGCAATGGTCCACTCTCCCCTGTCAGTCAATGAACTACTCAATCCTGCAATCCCTGGGTCCCATGCTAACCTTTGTCGATGATCCTCATGTTGACACTGCACTACTCTGATCATGACTGTCAGCCCCCTGCATACATCCTGAATCCTCCTCTCCTGGGTCCTCAAGCTGAAACACCTGTGACCATTGGACTTGCTGTCTAGAAACCGTATCTGTATAGGCATATCTATAGAAGAAGTACCTATCCAAACCTCTCCATGCCCTATCATGATGGCCAAGCGGAAGAAAAGGTCTCACCCCATAGGACAAGTACCTACAGACCCACTCCAAACCAAACCAAGGTGGAGTGTGTGGCTCTCTGGTGCAACCTGGGTCAACATGAACATCGTGCTAACAAAACAGACTCCTGGGTCCCATGGCAAACTTGGAAGTTTATCACTTCCAATCTCCTCTAACTGCTCCTGTGTGAGACTAATCACTGTCAAAATCCCTATGTGCTCATCTGCTATCCTCCGCATGCTGCTTTCAATGATAAACATGTCGAAAAAGGGTAACAGACATATCTGTAGCTAACTGTAGGACTGTAAGGTGTCACAGTCTTTGGTCAATCCCAAGGATTCGACCAAAATATCATCCCTCGGTATCCATGATAACTGCTCGCATGTAGTCATCACTAAACCCCAATCATCAGGTACAATCGGAAGAAACTCCTCCAACTACTGGTAAACCATTCTCCATCTCCCCTCACCCAGACAACTACTAAAATGGTGAAGGTGAGGTATCAAAATCATATGTTTCTACAAAGGAGTGGCACCTGCATGCTCCCGTAAGTGTGTCTCCTCCCTGCCAGGCAGTACACCCCTCTGAATCCCACCATACATCTCAACATGTCTCTGTGAGCTATCCCTCATCACTATATGCTCTGGCATACTCCTATCATCTCCCGCAAACTCATGTTGCATCACAGATCCTGGGCGTACGACTGGATCAATATCTATATGGAGATCAACCACTCCCAAGACACAAATGGAAGTGTCCCCCATCAACTGGTGCTCCTCTGCTAGATCATCAACATTCTCTGTCAACGTGACTGATTGATACATATGAGTGTCCACTAAGACAGATGAAGTGGATCTCTGATGGATCTCCTCAGGAGACTCATATGTCCTAGACTCTGATTCTTGAAGGGCGGTCTGTGTGCCTCTCAAGAATCCCCGAGTGCTCTCCAACTCCTGACTAAGTCGGTCCATCTCCAACTCATGCTCCCTCAGAGCCTCATGATACATATCACCAACCCTCAGTAGATAATCCCTATCTGTCAACAACTTCTGGTAGTCAGTCCTCATCACAGATACTCTGTCCCGGAGAGTGTGAAAATCATCCATGGAAAATCCTCCATCTGAGCTACCATGTGCCACTGATGCTCTCCAACCGTAATCTTCCATCACTGCATGCATGTCATCAATACGTCTAGTGGCTTCCCTGATCATAGACTCACTAACTCTCAACTGTGTTGCTAAGTGGTGTGACTCCTGATCATGGTCATACTGAGGTGGCATCTCAGACCCCTCACTACTAGTGTATGTCCTGTTAGTGCCAAGTCTGGAGACCCCAAAAACACTCTCTGCATAAGATGACGTGTTGAACTGTCCACTGTCTACTGTGCTACTGGGTACTCCTGTATGCCACTGCACCCCATCACTAGATGCTATCTCCCCCTGAATCACATTGTATCCTGTATGAGTAGTTGTATCCTCCTGTGCACTCAACCTGCTACTATCATCTGCGCCTGGATCCCATATGGATGTATCCAGACACGTGCTATGATCATCCTGATGGCTAAAGAGTGCATCCTCATCACTGCAGGCCGATCCTGGAAATAAGTGCTCCATAAACCTGTCAGTCTCTGCAATCTGCTCAACTAATGGGGTCTCCAATAGCTGTGACTCAATCCCCTCAGGATGATATGTATGTGTAAGGTCCCCTGCCTGTACGTCTTGTACCTCCTCATGGACCTGTGGGTCTACCTTTCCATGGTGTGCATCCCTCACACTAGGCTCATCCATCATACCTAACGTGCCACCAATATCCTCATGTGACGTGGCTATCATGGGTGTCTGAACAAGTGACAGATGTGTCACGGCCCCCATAGGAAACTCATCATCTCTAGGTGCTAACACGTGTGACTCCTCACTAGTGTCACCACTCTGCTGAGGCGTAAGGTCATCAATGGTATGTGACATGTCTGCTGAGACACTGGGGCTATCGTCCTGTCCATCCAGTTGCCTATCCACTACACAAGGGTCATCCTCCTCCTCAAGCATGCAAGCATCACTAGCCTCTGTGCAAGAATCATCATCACTATCCTCTGAGGTAGAGTCACTATCACTAGCATCTGTGCACGAGTCACTGTCATCATCCAATTTCTCTGAATCAATCTCTATTTCTCCATCCACACACACCTCATCCTCCCTGTCATAGTGTGCCTCAATAGTGTGCTTTTGATCCCTACACCTATGATCAGGTTCCCACAGACCCTTGCAATAGTGGCAAGGTTGTGTGCTCCTATTGGGCATGGGGTTTCTCTGTTCTTCCAACCATCTAGCTGACATAGCTCTGTTTTCCTCTGCCATGCCAACCCAATGTGTAACCTCATCTTTGCTCCAGCTAGAATTTTTATAGGATACAAAATGATGGAATGTCACTAGATCTCTGAGAGTTTCATTGAGGGTTTGATATTCCCTATCACACTCAACAATCTCTCTAGTAAAGTCCAAAATATCCATAGATTTGTTTTCCTCTACTATGTTGACCCAATATGTAATCTCCTCTTTGCTCCACCTAGGATTTTTTATAGGTAAAAACTGTTGGAGTGTTAATTGAGCCCTAGTTTCCTCCCCAAGGGCGTAATATTCCCCTTTACAGATCATACTCTCTCTAGCAAGGTAAAACAAATCCATATCCTTCCAACTATCCATAAATACCCCTCAGGTTTGCAGGATTTTAAGCTCTGATACCACTGTAATGATCCCAAGCCATTATGCAAGGATCATCACTATTTTGGTGTCTTTTTAAAACCTTTTCTAAGTGAGGTATTCCGTCAAACACTTTGTTGATCTACCTTTTAGATGTGTTTATATGTGTGTATGCAGCAAATAACAGAAAGAGATAACCATGGAACATACCTCAACCATATGTAATAAGATAGACAAGCCAAAACACCTCAATTCTTCTTTATTCATAAAATAGAGAAACCTGCTACAATGAAGATGCCAATCTGGAATGCTCAACAGATGGCCAAGAAGATAGACAATAGATAAGAGCTACTACAAAATTCTCCCGCTAATACAAAACATGGCTCCAAAGGCTGAATAAGAAATGAAGATCAATACAAGCAGATCTGAATGCCAAACTCTCCAGCTGAAGAATGCCACGCTCCAATAGAAGGCTGAAACCCTCAATAACTCGGACCTGCTGCCAAAAGTGTCCACTCACCCTAATAAATATGCCAACTGATAGATCGGGTGATGGTAATAACAACCCAGGTGACCGAATCTCCAAGATCGCTCTCAATCTCTGTAGATCTGAAATCCCCCACTGAATGGTGCACCCCACTGGATCACTGAAACCCTAGATAATTTGGCCCTACTGAAGGAGGCCTCCAAATGCTCTGAAAATTTCCAGAAATATAGATCGGGACACTGCAAGTCACTAGGTAAAGTCTCAGGGTCAGATCTGAAGTGTAACCCCTCCAAACGAACTAGATCTGGATCTCAAAAATGCCCTCCTTCTCTTCAATTCGCCCCACTGCTCAAGAAATAATCTGAGCCATAAAATTATCTCAGAAAACACTAGATCTTATGTCCAAGGCCCTGCAATGAAAAACCAAGTGATAGAATCCTCAACGGCCCTGCCAATCTCCTACAATGAATCTCTCTCCAAAGATGGCGTGCCCCTCTTGCTGGAATCCCTCAACTGGTGCACCCTCTCTCTATATACACATGAAACTGATGTAGAATCCTCCTGCAATTGAGTAGATCTGGAACTAGAATGGTGTGGGAGAGTATTGCATCTCCAAGACTAAGGTTGGGACAAGATAGGTGGAATCTTTCACCACCGAATCGTCCTCTAGGGTTTGTTATGTCAAAACCCTCAAAACCCCCAATATTGGGCTCACTAGCTAGAAGCCAGAAATCAAAATAAGATCATACATGAATCCATGAGAAGAGACCCTTGCCTTTCCTTTATAATTTTTGGCTCACCTTGTCCCTCCAAAGTGACTTTCATTTTATTAATATTTAATTAATTAATTAAATCACTTTAATTAATTAATTAACCTTTTTAACTTTGAAAAGCTCATTATCTCTCCTTCTGGCTTCCCTGGCCACTGAAAGTCACTTCTAGCCATCCCATTCTGTAGTGCTTCTCCTCCCGATTCCAATGATCTATTACACTGAGAGGTTCCTCCAAGTAATGTGCCCAAAATGCCCTCTTCAGTGATTTTAATTAACTTATAGCTCAAAATAGTCAAAATCATGGAAATCGTCGGAATGGAACGAAACCAAAGACAACCTGTGCGGAATGGATCATGATGATGGAATATGATGATAAATGCCAACTGGACCCCACACTGCCTCTCAAATACTCTTGTATTCTCTATAACATCCATCTTGCTACTCTGGTCATCATAAGTCTCTGCCCTGTGATGATGTCCCAAAGTGGGGACATTACACTCACACATAGTTGTATCCCACTTTAACTTCTTGTTAAATTTATGTGTAATGTGTGATTGTTTACCTCTATTAGAGCTCACTCTGTATTGAGTAATCATTCTTTGTTTGATTAATTCATTACAGTATGGGTTTTCTCTTGTACACTCTCTTTGGAATAATACTTGTAGAGTTTTGTTAATATTCGTTTACCTACCTATGTAATAAAGGGACTTTGTTTAATATGATTATCTCACAGTTTTTTGGCCATCTGTAAGATATTTAATCCCTCCTTCCAAGTACTATTCTCTGATTATAAAAAAAATTGTTTCTGTGGATATCCATTTTACTTTATTTTAATTCCTACAGGTTATCATGACTTTTGTTCTTAAATGAAAGATTTTGTTTATGCTTTTGCTTGAGAAATATGTTAAATGTTGACAAGTATAAAGACTGATGATGGGTCCCTTTTGTCTTGCGAGGGATCCCATCAGGTGAACAATGCACCCACTTCCCTCCCCTGTCTTGGATTGGTGGCTTCGCAAGATGGCGAGGATGCCTCTTTCAGCATCGAAACCCAAGTTAAGTAATTTAAATTCTTTACTTTGTTGCAATTTTATCAATTTCATACTTTAATAATTTACTAAATATCATTTTTCTTTTTGTTACAGGTTTGGGAGGCACCCCATACACTTGGCAAGGCACTCCACCTGTCTGTAAAAGGTATTTGGTTTCCATCTTCTTCCACCAGTGCTTGTGACAATTTGCGAACATTTTCATGTAGTTTGTTTTACATTTAAGCTTACTTAGCTAGAGAGTTTTGTTTTTAGAAACACAAAATTTATCGAACTCTTGGGTCCTATGGTACCTCCACTGTAATGTTTGGATAAATACCTATTGACTATAATAGTTACTTTTTGCAAGACAATATGAATTCTATTGTATCCACAATCTTTCTGAGTAATAGATGTAAATAAATAAGGTACTTGGACTTTTATTCTTTTCACCTATTCTCACCATGATAGTAGGATATTAACTATACAATCTCATTTCTTTAATTTATGCAGTATTCAATTATGTACACATTCAAATAGAAATCAAACTATAGATTCTTAATGTCTAATAGGCATATACACATAGTTTTCTATATATATATATATATATATATATATATATATATATATATATATATATATATATATATATCACAATCATATTTCAGATAGACAATATTACCAATATTATTATACTGTAGCAATCCATAAAATATAACATCAATAATGAAATTCATAGCTGAGATACATATCTAAATAAGATGATGCTGGAAAACAAAAGGAGCAACCACGTTCCACCCAACCGTAGAACAAAACAACCACAGTTACTTGTCTAGATGAACCCCTAGCCTTACCATGATTCCATAAGGGCGAATTTGAATTATCCTCCTCAGCTATAGTCACCATCAATAAATAAAAATATGCATGTCCTCACACTACATGTGCTCATAACAACATCCAATTCTCAATCCTTTCCCAACATACTAAGCATTGTCCTGCCTGCCACATATGTTGTATATAATATTGTGCCTAGGTCTTTCATTTGTTTCACTCCTTGGGGAAATTCACAGCTTTACAAATCGTTAATTTTTAGGGGCTTCTAGTGGTCAAATTCAACTTCTGCCACTTGTAAAAATCATCCATGAGGTAACTCATACCTGTAATCCACTCATGGAGTCATGGTCAACTATTTTTATTCGGTTGTTCCATTTGTCTTCCAGCATTAATTTTATTAAAAGTTTGTCTCATACATGTGTCCAATAAAAGAGGACATTTTGGCAAGTCAAATATTTTCCCAACAGTCATCAAATAATTAATTACAAAATAGAAAATTCCAAATTCGGATTTTCCATAAATGGAAAATAATTTCCAAATCTGATTTTTCCAAAAACAGAAATTTATTTCAAAATTCAACATAGAATTATTTTTTCTAAATTTTGACGATGTTACACCTACCCCTCCTACTAATCCTGTTAAGATCCATAAAATAACTTGGGAAGAAATGGTTGAATGCCAAATCAAGGGTCTTTCTTATAATTGTGATGAAAAAAAATTTTCGGGGCACAAGTCTAAAGGACATAAACTTTTTATGGCCATTTCAAAGGATGTTTCTAATGAAAATGTTGAGGTTTCACCTGAGGAAGTACTACCACAAAAATTTGATCAAACCTCTCCCTCTTACCCTACTGAACTTGAACCAAGGATTTCATTGAATCCTCTCACTCGCTTTTCTACTCCACAAACCCTGAAATTGATTGGTTACATTAAGCACATGAAGGTCATCATCTTATTTGACAGTGGAAACACTCATAATTTCATTCATCATTGCCGTGCCCAAGAAATCAATTGTTATATCCATTTTGTCAACATTTTTCAAATCATGAGTGTTAATGGTGGCTCCATGAAATGTGGGGGGCGTTGTAAAAATGTGCACCTACAAATTGGTCAGTATAAATTGAAATCTCACATTATTGATATTAACATGGGTGTTTGTGAAAGTATGCTTGGTTCGAATCCATGTGCTACCACACTAATCCATGATTTCATGTGATTCATTGTCAACCCTAGACTTGCACCTCATCCTCACATGATTTAAAGCCAAAGAGGATTCATTTTATATCCACCAGATATCCAGTACACTACATTGCCCATGGATTATGGTGTGCTAGATGTTGACGACTCCTTCATTGAACTAATGCTTAGTTCCATGCTCTGCAAATGTCACTCACCACCCACAAATTCGGTACCGTGAATGAATGTACAATTCTCCGTAGGAAGTTTGTGGGAATTGAGCTAAATGAAAAGTTGAACATGAATTGAGTCCACCACTCTGCCCCAAAGGGGCTCTTGTTTCTCATGTGTTAGGGACCTAAACTCCCTAACCACTCACTTAGATAGAATAATATATTTTCCATGTATTAAAGGATGACATTAGTCAATAAGGTGTATCTAATAAATATGAACAAGTCAATGTAAGAAGACCTAATAGAAGCATCTACTTCTAGAAATATCTTCATCTAGAATGTTGTTTAGAAGATAGAATTAGTATAAATAAGAGTAGGTCGCATGAGAAATATTTTTCTTGAGAATTATTGTAATAGATCTTTCCTTTGATGGAGGTTTTGTCCTTGAAGAGGCAAGTGAACATTGCTTTCTTTGAATAAAGGTATTATTTCTTGTATTTCTCTTCTCAATATTTTATTGTTCCCTTGATATTGGCTGAATATTCATATTTCTACATATTATATTATATCTGGTACCTTACAAGTGGTATCATAGCACTTTCATTGGCAGGAATTGTGGGTAAATGTTTTCTAGGGCAGAGACATGTACTGTTGGCATCTTTAAAGCACATAGATCTATTATTCAATGGGTAAAATTGTGGTGGGGAAAAATACATGTAGGATATATAGACGAATTAATAGGGTTTCCTAGAAACCAAAGTTTCTCCATTGTTGTAAACCTCTATAACCCTTGTTGGTACCCCTCGAGTAGTACTACATTAGACAAAATATGTTCACAGTCATCACTCACTTGTACCAACAAGTATATTGAGAGTCCCCTAGGTCTCCTCAAACCATCACTAGATCAACTGATCTTCCATGTGATTTATATAGTGCCACCAAGAACAACACTCAGCAAGATACTCTCCAGTACATGGGTAATTGTGTAGTATGGATAAGAGTACAATAAAGCCTCCTTAGTTGTTTCCCTAAGATATTGGGCCGAGTACTATTGTTTGATCCTGCATGTATATCAGAGAGCTATAACACAGGGAAAACCCTTTTTCATAGGCACCCTGCAAACCCTAACCTAGGGGGACCATACTAGATAAGGAACAAAAAGGATATTTTGGTCGCACAACCTTGCCTCTTGCATTCTGGTTACAAAATTACTACAAATTATTTTATATTAAGAATTTGGGCATTTCGATGTTGCATTATTATCCAGGACAGAGTATAACTTTGGAGGAGTAAAAAAAATAAAAAATAAACAAGTAAGAAAGGAGTATAGTGGTCCCTCCAACACACTTATTTGGGTGGTCCCACCAACCCTTCCTGACACCCTTATTTGACAATTATCCCATTGCATTCCTATTTTCACCATGATCACCGTCACATATATCATTTCTCCATATATTTTTTGTGTACCCACTTCCCCTCCTCGACACCCCTCATTCTTAAATGTCCACCAATCGCAACAAATAAATCCTTCACTTGAAACAAGGATCCAAACAACATAGGGACAACATCCAGAGAGTGACTTCAAAAATTGCTTCCACCAATTCTAAATTGCAAACCTTCGAGGCCAACTCTACACACAAATTTGTAGAAATTAAGGGTGAATCGGCCTCCCTCACCACTGCTCTCAACCAATGGTTAAAATAGTCCCATTACTCTCCCTTCTCTGGAAAAACTTGACATTATGAATTTGAGGATTCTTCCCATAATATGGCCTTTCATTCAAACCCCCTTCATCGTGACCCCAATCTTCCTAGAGTTGAGATTAACAAATTTTATGGATCAGATACCAAAGGTTGGTTCACTGAAATGGAACATTATTTCTCCTTGCATGGAATTACTATTGAGCTAGACAAACTTTGTTATGTTGTCCTCTACTTGGATCCTGAATGTTGGAAATGGTGTAAATGGAATATAAAGACATGACAAGGGTATGGTTCTTGGAGATAGTTTTTTGTAGAGATTTATGAATTCTTTGACACTAACACCTACTATCTAGGCCATTTGACCATGTTGAAACAATATGGCACAATGAAAGACTTTATATCTTCCTCTGAACACTTGGATTTCCAAATATCGGGTATGTCATATGATTTATTTAGGGAATGATTTCTCAGTGGCCTCAAGGATGAAATTTCACCGAAGTCTTAATGGATCACCCTCAAAATTTGTTGGAAGCTACTCAACAAGCCAAGGAATCCCAACAGATTATCTCCTCCCAGAACCACAAACACTCCTTTATTTCTCACACTCAAGCTACCAATCCTACCCCTCCTACCACTCCTATCAAGATCAATAAAATAACTTGGGAAGAAATGGTTGGATGCCAAATCAAGGGTCTTTGCTATAATTGTGATGAATTTTTTTTTCTAGGGCACAAGTCTAAAGAATATAAACTTGTTATGGCCATTTAGGAGGATTTTTCTAATGAATATGTTGAGGTTTCACCCGAGGAATAACTACCACAATAAGTTGATATTACCTCTCCCTCTTACCCTCCCAAAGTTGAACCACCAATTTCATTGAATCCTCTCACTAACTTTTCTACTCCCCAAACCTTCAAATTGATTGTTTACATTAAGCACAAGAAATTCATCATCTTAGTTGACATGGAAACACTCATAATTTCATTCATCATCGCCTTGCCCAAGAAATAAATTGTTATATATGTGTTTTCAACAATTTTCAAATCACGAGTGCTAATGGTGGTTCCATGAAATGTGGGGGGCATTGTAAAAATGTGCACCTAAAAATTGGTCAGTATAAATTGAAATCTCACATGTTTGCTATTAACATGGGTGGTTGTGACATTGTTCTTGGTGATAAATGGCTACACTCTCTATGTCCCATAACCATGAATTTTAAGGATTTGACTATGCAATCCCAATAGAAAGGACAAGAGTATAAATTCCAAGGAAATATCACATGCTCTCTGGAGATCATCAGGTCCCACTGCATGGAAACGCTACTCCAAAAACATCATGTTGGAATCATTTCCCAACTCCATTCCATTCAATAATTTGAGACTCCCTCTGTGCACCCCAACCTTCAATCTATCATTTCCCAACATCACAGTGTTTTTCAAACTCCCCAGGGCCTTCGCCCCTCATGCGTCGACCATGAATATTCCATTCCTTTAATTTTGGGCATTCTTCTTCCCAATGTGCACCCTTATCGCCATCCATTTTCTCAAAAAAATGAAATTGAGAAAAAATTCCAAGAATTTCTAGAAGTCAATGTTATCCATGTAGCATCCCCTATTCTTGCCTTGTCGTCATAGTTCTCAAGAAGGAATGAAATTGGTGCATGTGTCCTAGTTTTTCATGCCCTCAACAAACTTACCATCAAGGATAAATTTCCCATTCATGTCATTGATTACCTTTTGGATGAACTCAATGGGGCTCAATGCTTTTCCAAACTTGACCTCCATTTTGGCTACCACCAGATACGCATGAAAGAGGAAGAAAATACCAGGACTTCATTTCTCAGTCATAAGGGCTACTATGAGTTCTTTTTCATTCCCTTTGGTCTCTGTAATTCCCCCTAAAATTTTCAAAGTATCATGAATCATGTATTTTCCCCTTTCCTTCGAGACTTTGTGTTAGTCTTCTTTGATGATTTTCTCATCTATACTAAAACTTGGTGAGCCCATCTCACCCATGTGGATCAAGTTCTCAATCTCCTCTCCAAGAAAACACTTTTTCTTAAATAATATAAATGTGCTTTTGGAATCTATGAAATTGAGTACCTGGGTCATATTGTTGGCAAGGATAGTGTACATATGGATCCTAAGAAAATTGAAGCAATGCAAAATTAGCCTTGCTCTAAAAATATTAAATTTTTATGTGGTCTCCTAGGTTTAACAGGCTATTATCACATGTTTGTCCATAATTATGGAAAAATCGTGGCTCCTCTAACAACTCTCCTTAAACATAATTCCTTCACTTGTATTCCAATCGTTGACCAATCCTTCCAAGCCCTTAAAGAAGTTATGTGCACTACTCCTGTACGGGCCCTATTTGACTTCTTCAAGACCTTTTTCTGGAATGTGATGCATTAGGGAGAGGAATCAAGGCATTCCTTATGTAATATGGATGACCTTTGACCTTCACTAGCAAACAATTGTCAGAGCCACATTTGGGAAAATCGGTGTATGAAAAGGAAACATTGGTTATTTTTCGTGTAATGCATCTCTGGAGCCCTTATCTATTAGTTCATTGCTTCCAAAATAAAATGGATCATCGAAGCCTTAAGTACTTCCTAGAACAACAAATTTCATCCCCAGAGCAACAAAAATGGTTAACCAATTTGTTTAGATATGATATTGAGATCAATTACAAGAAGGGAAAAGAAAATGTGGTGTCTAATTCTCTTTCCAGAAAATATGAAGAAGAAGAGTCCCTCTTTTCCCTCTCATTTCTTGTCGCTGACTGGTTTTAGGATATTTTTTATGAATGGTTTCAAGACCCCAAAATTTCTAGCCTAATCTACTAACTACAACAAGATCTCAAATAGTTTCCAGGGTACTCCTGGTATAATTCTGAGTTTTGTTATAAAGGTAGCATATATTTAAGCAAACAATCATCCCTTAAATCCATGGTCCTCTCTAAGTTTCATGCTTCACCTACCACAGGTCATTCAATTTTTACCAAAACTTATTAATAGGTCAAACATTAGTTCTTCTGGGATGGTATGAAACATGACATTCACACCTTTGTGGCTGAATGTGATACATGTCAACGCAATAACAGAGAGACTGTCAAACCTCCCGACACACTCCAGTCGCTTCCAGTTCCACCTACTATTTGTATAGATATTTCAATGGATTTCATTGTTGGCTTACCCAAATCAAGAAATATGTCAATCATCATGGTGGTGGTCGGTTGTCTTTCCAAATATGCTTATTTTTTTTCTCTTCAACATCGTTCAACACATCAATAGTGGCTTAATGTTTTATGGATAATGTCTTAAAACTAAATGGAATGCCTCATTCTATTATTTCTGAATTAGATTCAAATTTTAGCATTAATTTATGGCAAGGATTATTCAAGATCCAGGGCACCCAATTGCATATGATCACGACATATAATGCCCTAACTAATGGCAAAACAGAAGTGGTCAACAAATGTTTCGAAACATATTTGAGGTGTTTTGTGTCCGACATACAACATTAGTGGGTTCAGTGGCTACCACTAGTTGAATGGTAGTACAACACCTCTTACCATACTTCCACTTGCATGATTCTGTTTGAAGTAGTGTATGGAAATAAGCCACCATCGATTCTTTCATACATTCCCAGTGTCTCAAAAATTCAGGAGGTTGACCATAATATTACAATCTGCATGAACATTCTACATATTCTCAAGGAGAATTTTGTCATGGCCCAGAACCACATAAATAAATAGGCATATCAGGGTCATTTTGAATGTCAATTTGTTGAAGGGGACAAGAGGTTTCTCCATCTACAACCGTACAACAAGACTTCACTAAAATCTCATTAGTGTCAGAAACTTACCCCCAAATTTTACAGTCCTTATACTATTCTGAAACACATGGGACTAGTGGCATATCAATTAGCCTTGCCCAATCACTCCAAGTTGCATCATATTTTTCATGTCTCATGCCTGCAGAAAGTGATTGGCACAAAGTTTCACACCTAGACCAACCTACCAATGTCGGAGGAAGAAGGTTTCATTTGGTTGCAACCATAAGTTGTATTCGACCAGCATGAGAAATCAATTTTTATATCTATGATGTCAACAATTTTCAAATCATGATTGTTAATGGTGGTTCCATGAAATGTGCGGGGCATGGTGAGAATGTGCACCTACAAATTGGTCAGTATAACCTCAAATATCACATGTTTTTTGTTGACATGGGTGGTTGTGACATTATTCTTAGTGTTGAATGGTTATGCACTCTATGCCCCATAACCATGGAATTTAAGGATTTGACTATGCAATTCCAACAAGAAGGCCAATAGTATATATTCTAAGTCATTACAATAATCCCTCTGAAGATCATCAGTTCCCACTTCATTGTAAAGTTACTCAAAAAGGTCATTTTGGCATCATTTTCCACCTCCATTCCATTCAAGTAGTTGAGACTCCCTCTATGCACCCCGACCTTCAATATATCATTTCCTAGCATCATATTGTTTTCCAAAATCTCCAGGGCCTTCCCCCATCACACGTTAAACATGACCATTTCATTCCTTTAATTCTGGGTAGTATTCCTCCCAATGTGCACCCTTATTGCCATCCCTTTTCTCAAAAAATGAAATTGAGAAAATTGTCCAAGAATTGCTAGAACTGGGTGTTATCCATCCTAGTACCATTCCTTATTCTTCCCATGTTGTCATCATCCTCAAGAAGGAAGGAACTTGGCATATGTGTATCGATTTCTGTGCCCTCAACAAACTTACCGTCAAGGACAAATTTCCCATTTCTGTCATAGATGGCCTTTTGGATGAACTCAGTGGGGCTCAATAATTTACAAAAATTGACCTTCGTTCTAGCTACCACTAGATACGTATGAAAGAGGAAGACATTCCCAAGACTACGTTTCACACTCATGAGGGCCACTATGAGTTCTTGGTCATGCCCTTTGGTCTTTATAATCCCCCCTCAATTTTTCAAAGTCTCATGAATAATGTATTTCATTCTTTCCCCTGTGACTTTTTGTTAGTCTTCTTTGATGATATTCTCATCTATAGTAAAAATTGGCAAACCCATCTCACCCATGTGGACTAAGTTTTCCATCTCCTCTTCCAGCACAATTTTTTTTTTCAAATAATCTAAATGTTCTTTTGGCATCTCTGAATTTGAGTACCTGGGTCATATTGTTGGCAAGGATGGTGTACATGTGGATCTTAAGAAAATTTAAACTATGCAAAATTGAGCTCGCCTTAAAAGTCTTAAAATACTGTGTGGTTTCCTATGTTTAACGGGCTATTATCACAATTTTGTTCAAAATTATGGAAATATTGCGGCTCCTCTAACAACTCTACTTAAAAAGAATGTTTTTTGTTGGACTGCATCCACTAACTAGTCCTTCCAAGCCTTGAAAGAAGGTGATTGAGGTGGATCTTCATGGCCAACCACCTTTTCCACTGAATCAAAATTTCGATCCAATGGTTTTGATAAAGCATGATATTCACGCTTTTGATGGGGAATGGAATGTAATACCAT
>ML823294.1:39325-51071 GCA_009831015.1 Picea engelmannii | reverse complement strand
CTACAAATTGGTCAGTATAAATTGAAATCTCACATGTTTTCTATTAACATGGGTGGTTGTGACATTGTGCTTGGTGCTAAATGGCTACACACTCTAGGTCCCATAACCATAGATTTTAAGGATTTGACTATGCAATTCCAACAGAAAGGACAAGAGTATAAATTCCAAGGCATTACCACATGCTCTCTCGATATCATCATCTCTCACTGCATGGAAACATTATTAAAAAAATGTCATGCTGGAATAATTTCTCAACTCCATTCCATTAAGGCAGTTGAGAGTCCCTCTGTGCACCCCAACCTTCAATCTATCCTTTCCCAACATCACATTGTTTTTGAAACTCTCTAGGGTCTTCTCCCCTCATGCATTGACCATGACCATTACATTCCTTTAATTTTGGGGATTATTCTTCCCAGTGTGCACCCTTATCGCCATCCATTTTCTCAAAAAAATGAAATTGAGAAAATTGTCCAAGAATTTCTAGAAGTCGATGTTATCCATGTACCATCCCCTATTCTTGCCCTGTCATCATGGTCCTCAAGAAGGAAGGCACTTGGTGCATGTGTATTAATTCTCATGGCCTCAACAAACTTACCATCAAGGATAAATTTCCCATTCATGTCATAGATGACCTTTTGGATGAACTCAGTGGGGCTCAATACTTTTCCAAACTTGACCTCCATTCTGGCTACCACCAGATACGTATGAAAGAGGAAGAAATTCTCAAGGCTATATTTCTCACTCATAAGGGTCACTATGAGTTCTTGGTCATTCCCTTTGGTCTCTATAATTCCCCCTAAACTTTTCAAAGTATCATGAATCATATCTTTTGTCCTTTCCTTTGTGACTTTGTGTTAGTCTTCTTTGATGATTTTCCCATCTATACTAAAACTTGGCAAGCCCATCTCACCCATGTGGATCAAGTTCTCAATCTCCTCTCCAAGAACAAACGTTTTCTTAAATAATCTAAATGTTATTTTGGTGTCTCTGAAGTTGAGTACCTAGGTCATATTGTTGGCAAGGATAGTGTAAGGATGGATCCTAAGAAAATTGAAGCTATGCAAAATTGGCCTCGCCCTAAAAATATTAAAATTTTATATGGTTTCGTGGGTTTAACATGATATTATCAGATGTTATCCAAAATTATGGAAAAATTGCGGCTCCTCTAACAACTCTCCTTAAAAAAAATGCTTTCAGTTGTATTTGAGTCGCCGACCAGTCCTTCCAAGACTTGAATGAATCTATGTGCACTACTCCTATACTAGCCCTACTTGACTTCACGAAGACCTTTGTTATGGAATATGATGCATTAGGGAGAGGAATCAGGGATGTCATTATGCAAGATGGATTACCTTTGGATTTCACTAGAAAACAATTGTCAGAGCCACATTTGGGCCAATTGGTAAATGAAAAGGAAACATTGGTTATTTTGCATCTATTTCATCTCTGGAGCCCTTATCTATTGGTCCGTTTCTTCCGAATTAAAATGGATCATCAAAACCTCGAGTGCTTCCTAGAACAACATATTTCATCCCTAGAGAACCAAAAATGGTTCACCAAGTTGTTTAGATATGATTATGCGATCATTTACATGAAAGGAAAAGAAAATGTGGTGTCTAATGATATTTTAAGGAAATATGAAGAAGAAGGGTCCCTATGTTCCCTCTCATTAGTTTTCATTGACTGGTTTCAGGATGTTTGTTAGGAATGGTTATAAGACCCCAAAATTTCTAGCCTAATCTAGTAACTACAACAAGATCTCCAATATTTTCTCAGGTACTCTTGGTGTTATAACATACCCCATATTTACTACTAAAATTTATTTTTATTTTGTTGAATAGTTTTTAGCTTAGAAGAAATAAGGATATATTCTTCGTCGACTCTTCCTTAATGTAGATATGCTCTAAAAGGTAAGCTACATAATTTTCTTTTTTGACACTTATCATTGTCCTTTTAGTTCCATTAAGACTATTACCACCTGTTAACTTGTCCATGAGGATAATAAGAGTTTCCTTTCAATATTATGAGATGGAATTCAATTCTTACAGCCTTTTCTTTTAAAGAAATGAAATTCACATGCTACTAACTATTTAATAAATTTTCTTGTAAATAATTGTGGAGTTTCCCTTACTCTTTCACAGAGTTTCTCTACTATTTCTTGTCATAATTCTTATCATCAAGGAGCGCTCAAGATACATACTTTTTCCTATACAATTGAATCGCTAAGGTAAGACATTAAATCCATCAAAACTTTGTCAATGGACTTGGGTCATGAACCTTAATCGAAAACCATTAGTCATTGGGGGAACATAACCCCATAACTATCAACCCATGACGTTGACGTGAGAGATGTATGGTTAGGGGTATTAATATACAGTTACTCTTTTTTCAGAGAGTCAGAGGTACTGGAAACGTGGACCAACCATCTTCTTCCACTTTCCACCATTCACATGGCTAAAGTACGAACACACACAATATTAAAGGGGAGTACAGGGCGATGGGCTTGAGATCGTCCTTCTCCTTGAGAATAGAACCAACGTTTCCTTATCACCCTATCTTCATTGTATTCCCTTCACTTATTTTCTATATTCTGCCCACTGGTGATTTCTAGTTCTCAGAGCGATTGGTAATACTACCTACTTATCACGATAAATCCAAATTGTTTAAGGAAAAGGAAAATTCCACGTAAACACTTACTTGTAGTCTGTAACTTTACACCTTCTCATATTGTCTTGCTCTCTTGAATTCATTCTATGCAATAGAAGGTATGTCTATTAAGATAGCTCATTTTATCTTTTTGGTATTACTCCATTAGACTTAAGAGTATTTATTATGGGAGTTTCCCTTAAGTCTGTATATGTATTGACTATCTACGGTTCGAAATAAGTTTTACTGGCTTCACTGGGTATTACATCTACCTTATTTACAAAATTTTCTTAATTTAGAGGATTCAAAATAAAATTGATTTGTTTGAAGAGGGTCTATCAACTATGTATTTACTCATAGTGTAGAGAGGGATTTCGTTTTGTGTTAGTTTTAGTTTTAAATATGAACATCAGTCTCCAATCATCTCATATTACTGTAACATCACTTATTTAAAGGTCTCTACGCCTCTTCCTTTCAAACCTTGAGATTGAGTTTATGCTCATAGTACTAAATTATCTTAATGGTAAGTCAGCTCGAGAATCTCTTTCTTCCATTGTGTTTCATGCTTTCTGTTATGATTTTATTTTTTTATATAACCATATATTGGGTATTTTGTATTCGGGGAACAAGAACACTAGAGAAATATAGAGGGAACTTGAGGTTAAACATTATTAAAGAAAAAATTGTTTATAATGAACATTTATGTATCATCCATGCTTCTTCACTTTATTAGATATAATGTAACCTCAACAGGCTGACTGTACACTGCCAGCTGTCCTGGCCAGCTTTACGTTCTATTCTTGATTTTATTGAGCCTATTTAGCTCAGTTATTTCCCTTTGCATAGTACTTCTTCATTAATCTACTTCATGTACTCGTTTTGTACTTTTCTTCTTATATTCTAATATACTGTTTTTTGTTCTATGCTTTCTCTCTTCATTTCTTGCTTCACAATTTATCATGGTATTAGAGCTATAGTAGTAAGCCTCTTCACACAGGCTGGAGAGAAACAGGATCCTCACAACAAAGATCTTACACGGATCACGAGAGAACACTTCACAGACTTTTCACAAAGCTTGGAAAGCTGTCCGTTCATACTCTCAAAAGATCGTCGTAGGGAGCTCTCCGACGTCACAGAGCATACTATGCTCGAAAGTTTCAAGGAGTAGAAACACGAGAAGGAAGCAGAGACTGCAGATGGAGAAACAGTAAAGTTTCTTGTACAATTTTCAAAAAATTTCAAAGATTCACGAAGAAGAGTTGCAGGATGCAGGAACATTTGAAGAACTCGAAGAATTTGTTCAAATTCGTTAAAGATTCCTGCAGAAGGCAGAATCGTTTAAAGATTTACAAGAATTATCTCAAATCCGTCAAAGATTGCAGCAGACAACGCTAAGCTTCAAAGAACTCATGAAATTCTTTCAAATCTTTGAAAGAATCACGAATTTTTCTTCCACGGGAGAAAATTCCTTCAAATACAGCAAAGATCGCCTCAGAGGAGAAAAGAATAGCCGGTGCAATAGTAAGATCCGTCCTCCGAAAAGATCTGAGGTGGAAATTTAGTTCAGAAGGGATGAGGAGAGCGCGGAAAAGGCGAAAGAATTTCAGTTTTTAGATCTTGTGCAGAGGACTGACAATCGTTGGATCCGCAAGAAAGTGAACGAGGTTTAGTCCTCTGGAGCGCACAGGAGAAATTTCGACTTGTGAAGTCGCAAAATCCCGAAAGGATCTGGACCGTCAGATCACAGGAAGATCTGGACCATTGAAGAGTCCAAAGGGAAGTTTTCAACATTTTGGATTTTGTGAACTCAGAGGTTCACAGAGCGAGAGCCCAAGAGTTGGGTGTCCCGACTCACGAAGTTGTGACGTTGCGAAATTGTGAGGAGTAAAGATAGACGTTGGATCTAGAGAACGAGAGGATCGTTGGATCAGGAACCCCATCGCGTATTACGTATTCGGAGGTTCGGAGGTTGAAGGTGTTAACTCCTCAAATAAACTGGTGGATTTATTTTCTTTTCTAGGTGATAGGTTGTAGCCTCAAGTCATTTTTTGAAGTTTCTATAGTTGCTAAGATTAGGTTTTGGTTTTGTCTTAGAAAATAGTTTGACCCATAAAGTCTTCTTTTCAAAATTTTCATTTTTTACTTTCCACAGCTAACGTGTGTCCAACAATTGAGTGTGCGTTGTGGAAAGTGGCGACTTTCAGCAGCTAAGGAGCGCTTTTCATAAAGTGGTGCGATGTTGAAAGTGCATACTTTCCGCAACTAAGGAGTGCTTTTCATAAAGTGGTGCACTGTTGAAAGTGCATACTTTCCGCAGCTAAAAGGGGTTTTCCAAGGGGTCACGCGCTGGCGAAAGTGGCAAGTATGAACAACTGACAAAGGCGTTTTTCACGGGCTGTTGTTGAAGAGAGAGGGAATCACGTGCGTGATATCCATGACTGAAGGTAATGATGATATGATCATCCCACGTCAGGCAAATCCAAGGCATGCGTTGTTGAGAGTGGGTAATAATAGAAAATCAATTATGCATGTCAAAATATGACTGTAATTCAAATCCGACCCAGAAACTCACGCTCAACACTCATGGCATCCGTGGTGGCAAGTTCGAGTTCGGTGATGCAGGTACAGAGGAGGTACCGTCGGCCTGACAATATCAAATCAAACAATGGTTTTCATATCACAAATCGTTTTCCGGAAGTCTGTGGAAGTTTCATTAGTTTCAAAACAGAGCCGAAGCCCGAGCTGCTTTCAACAGCGCAGAACCTCGGCTCGGCTGGCAGTTGCAGGGGTTACAAATTGTCAAGGTTTTCGAATACAGAATGGTGAGAAAACGCAGTGGTGCTCTACTCAAGAGAGAGCTGGATAACCTGTCCTTTTTACAATCACATCCCGAAGTCCAGAAGCATTTTTCGAATGCAGGGTGTATTGAGTTCGTCGAAAGGTTGCAGGTTGGTTGCCACCAGGCTACAGCAGAAGCCTTTGCCAAGACTTTCGATGGCAATAAAGCTCACGTCGGGTCCATGGAAATTAGAGTGGATGAGGCTGTCATTGCCGCAGCTACAAGTTTACCAAGAACCGGTCAGAGCTGGTTTAAAACCACTGCTCCCAAAAATTTGGATTTTAGAGTTTGTTTGAAAGAGGGGTACAGACACAAAGCATGGAAAAAGGGTATGCTAATTTCTTATCTAGACGAAGAATGGCAGGAATTGTTCAAAGGTATCCAATTGTGCATTACCTCGGAGGGAAGATATGATAAATTGATGATGTACCACTTCAAACTATTGGATCATTTCACAGGCAAGACTCCTCTTAATTTTCCTTATTTCCTGCATAAAAGTTTGACTAAGGTGTGCAAGAAGATTAGAGCTCAACCCTTGAGCATGAAAGCTACCCTGTGTCACTTCGGCCTCATAAAATTGATTATCCTGGAGGAATTAAAAAAACAGGGAAGGAGCTGGGAACATTTCCTTTTCTGGGAAGGTTTTGAAACCCAGAACCAGACTGCAAATGAACAGGTGGAGGGTTCAAAGAAACATTCATCTCCTCAAAGCAGCTCAAGAAAAAGAAGGACCTTGCCAGGGCCTTCAGAAGATAGAATATCTGGAATGAAGCCTCACAGGTTGAAGAGAAAGTTAAACTTTGAACGGACCACATAACAGACCACAGAGCAGAACACAGGGCATCCTACAGAGCAGAGTACAGGGAAGAGAACCAATATACTAAATTTTCCCTATTCAGATTCAGAATCAGAGCATCAAGATCAATGCCCTGTCATCAAGAGTTCTGAGCAGTCAGCTGAGTGTGCACAAAACTTTGAAACCTTCAACCAGACAGAACAGGGAGAATCATCAAAAAACCCCAGATCAAAGAAGTCTCGGAATATCAAGAATCTCAAGGAGATAATTGCCCAGCAAGAGCTCTTGGAGCGGCTGATTAAAGAGAGGTATAAGAAGTTATCTAATAACTTCGCCAAGACAAATGCTGCGTTCGAAAGACTGGCTAAAGAAAGCATCAGAGAGAAGAAGAGGAAGACAAAACTCACCAAGGACTACAACAGCCTGTGGTGGCTTGCCAAACGCCTCAAAAGGCAGATAAGGAGGTTGAAACAAAAATTGAAGCAAAGATCTCATCCAGATCTAAAGGTTCTCGCTCAAGTCGTCGTTAATATGCAAGGTGAGAAATCCGGAACACAATAAATTTTGATCAAATCGAAATTTTCGAGGTAAAACTCTTTCTTGAGCGCAATCGTGACTTTCCACAGCACAAATCTATCATTTTATGACCCGTTAGCTGTGGAAAGTGACGGCTTTCAAGAACTAACCCGCGAAAAATTAAAACGGTTGCGCTGTTGAAAGACGGGAAAGTAAATTTTGAAAACAAAGACACGACAGGTCATTTCAAACAGGTTTTGAAGTTGTTCCAGTGTATCAGTGGGCTATCAAATCGCATGCAAAGGGTTTAGCATCAAAGGTTTGAGTGAATTTTGATAACAAATGCAAAAACCATTTCCTCAAAAATCGGCCATGAACGTTGGGAGATCCAACTATCAAAGACAGATGTCCTGTTATTCTTCACCACATTGCAGAGATCAGGAGCTGAAGGATGAAGCTGGCGATTTTGTAGATTGAAGACAGTTCGACTTTCTAGTTTAGTTGTTGAAGACTTTAATTTCAAGTTGTTTAGATAGAATTGAGTTATCTTTATTAAATACAGATCCATGTTTTTAGGATCTGTAAAAACTGTTTGTAAGACTATAAATACTTATTTTTGAGACGAACCAGAGGTTCGATTTTGGGTTCTACCATGCTACTACTGTAATCAAAAGACCTATTATTATTATATAAAAAATTGCAAGCTTCCTTCAGTTGTGTTGTCAGATTTTTCTCCTCTGCTCTCTGATATCTTATGAGTGAAAGTTCTTTATTGATGCTCATTTAATCTGCTTGTGATTGCCATCTCACTGGTTGATTGATTTAGTTGATAATCATAAGTTATTTCCTTGGTTATTAAACCCATTGTGATTGTTTATATGAGTATAATCTGGTTCAATAGTTGTTTTCCTTCTCCATTTAATCAAACCTTGTCTGACTGCATTATTAGAAGGCCTTGTGAGATTTTATATTTCTAGACAGTTTTGAACACATAGTCCAGTCCCTAGATATTCATATTGATCCAAAAACCACATCAAATATTAAGAAAATATTTCCAAAAAGAGTAAGTTACCAGGCATCTCCGACTTACAACCTAGGAGAGTTTCCTGGAGTGATAACAAATTGGCGCCGTTGCCGGGGAGAGGAGATCGAAGCTCAGCTTCTCTGGGAGACGACATAGATCTATTTCTTGATGATAGACAAGAAGTAGACACTATCAAGTTGTACATTTTCTATCTGGCGACTCCATTGAAACGAAGTGGCTCCCAAAAGAGCTCACACCAGGGAAAACCCAGAAGGCCCGTTGACAACATCAATTCCTGATCCAGAGAAGATCATCAGCAAGGGAAAAGCTTTACAAAGACAGGCTTCTGGATCTGCAAGTGCAATTGATTCAGGTATTCCAACTGATACTCATCCTTCCATATCTAAAAAGTCTTTGGTTGAATCCCCTGCTAAAACTCAAATTTCCCAGGAAATAAAAAATTCATCTCAAGTTTTTAAGGTAGAAGAACCTTCATTTTCTTCTAATATTACTGATTCTGTCCTTGAGATTGACATTTCATCCCATCCAAAAGAATTGAATACAGAATCCTCCAAACAGAAAGAAGATTCCTCTTCATCTTCTTTCGATTCATCACCCACCAAACCTTCGAAAGGTATCTTATACACTCACACCAATCTGCCTGTTCTTGAAGAGATTCTCCACGATCTGTCCTCTAATGGTGAAGAGAATTTAGCGTTGTTGCTTGGTCAATTTTATAAAGCCTCTTACTTTCCATTTACTTCTAAAGCTTCTGCTCAGGGTGAAGTAAAACAACCATTCTATTCTAACTCAGGCAATTCATCTCCTCCATCATCTCCCACGTGTTCCTCATCTCCTCCATCATCTCTTGCAAGTTCTTCGTCTGTATCAATCACCAAGACTGTCATGGCCGCTCCTTTGACCAGAATGGAACAGATCTTGGCAAACAGATATGCCCCACTTGTCTTGCCAAATCCCCTGTTTGCCATGCCAACAGGTGACTACCAGAAATATATGCCAAAGTTTACAGGAGCAGGGGAGTATACTGCTGAAGAACACATTGAAGCATTCTATGCTTATGCAGAAAACATAAATATTTCAGAAGAAGATGTGTGGAATAGAGTTTTTGTTCAGAGTTTGGATGGCCAAGCCCGAAAGTGGTTCAAAGAGCTACCAACAAATTCAATCACTGGCATTGAACAATTAGATGAAGTATTCTTGAAGCATTGGGGAGAAAGAAGAGATCTTCTATACTACATTCCTGAGTTTGGAAATTTGAAGAGGGATGATGGAGAGTCGGTCTCGGACTTCATCAAGATATTTAATAAAATGTTTGGTAAGATCCCTGCAGAGATTAAACCAAGCGATGCATCAGCAAAGATAACATTCTCTGTTGCCTTTGATTCAGAATTGTGTCTTATCCTTAGAGAAAGACGATCAGCCACACTTGCTTTAATGCAAGATGCCGCACTCGAGGTTGAGTCTAACATTACAGCATCTCAGAAGCTTAAAGGAAGGGCTGAGAGGAAGAAGTCTGTTGTTGAATCCTCTTCTTCTTCTAGCAGTAAAATGGAAAAGATGGCGAAGATGTTAGACAGTCTGACGTCTGAAATGTCAAAGTTGAAGGTTCAGAATCAGCAACCAGCAAGGGCAAAAGAGCCAAATGCTTTTGCCCCCAGAAATCCAAATGCCTTTCCTTACAGAAGGAATAATCCACAAGTTCAGATTCTTCAAAGAGATAGAAATCCAGTTGATGATCAGAGGGTCAGACCACCTTTTCAAAATACAGTGTTAGATGAAGACCAACAGCCCCCTCATGATGAAATTGAAGATGATGACGAGATAAACTGTTTCGGTGATGAAAATGATTCTTCATTTTTGACACAGGTAGACTATGAAGAAGCCCTGATGGATCAGCAAATTCAAGAGACAGGTGATGAAGGAGCGGTCTACTTGACAGATGATCAGAAAGGTTACAACTTAAGGTCCAAGAAGAAGGTTGTCCCAAAAGCACCCATTACTGCTCCTGTGGAGGACAAGGACGATTCTTCTCCTGTGAAGAGTAAAGAGGTTGTTGCCAAGCAGCCTCCAGCTCCTGAAAAATAGACCCCCCTTCCAGCAAAGCAACTGAAGAAACAAATTCAGCCCCTGGTAAAGGAACAAGTCAGTCTCAAGGCTCCTTCCAATGAGGTAAAGGTTTCAGACAGACCATCTCTTTCTTTCAATTTTGAATCAGAAATTCAAAAGGTTAAGATACCGATGCCTTTAACTGAACTCATGAAGAATGAAGTATTTAAAGAATCCATCTTAAAGTCTCTTGAGCCTAAGACTTCTCCATCTGATGATTTCGTGAACCTACAAGATGATAATCCTAAGGTGACCATAGGACCCATGATAGAAGACCGTGACGATTCTTTTCCACCATTTTACATATCACTAAATGTCCATGACAAAATCCTTCACAATTGTTTGCTTGATTCTGGGGCATCACATAACCTTATGCCAAAGTCTGTGATTGAGCTTGGTCTCGAAGTCACCAAACCATATCAATATCTTTTCTCCTTCGATTCTAGAAAGGTCGGATGTCTCGGCCTCATCAAAGACATGGTTATTAACCTTGCTCAATTACCAATGAGGAGCATGGTTATGGACGTGGTAGTTGCTGATATTCCACCTAAGTTTGGGCTTCTTTTGTCTCGTTCATGGGGGAAAAGATTAGGAGGTACATTGCAGATGGATCTGTCCTATACTACGATTCCAGTGTTTGGGGGGGAAATGAAAAGACTCTACAGGGAAAACCAGCTTGCTTATATCATCAGCGATGGAAAGAATTCCGTCAATCATCCTATCTATGCTGTGGATACAGATTTTGGTTCATGCATCCTTCAGATTAATGATGGTCAATCAACTCCTATGCAGCTAGTGAAGCCTATTGAACAGCAATCTGAAAGTGAAAACGTCGCAGTCTGGACTATGTACTTTGATGGGGCCAGCACTAAAGATTCAGCAGGTGCGGGAGTAGTCCTGATCTCTCCTTCAAAGGAGACCATATCTTTGTCTTTCAAGCTCGACTTCAGAACCACCAACAACATAGAAGAGTATGAGGCTCTGCTGTTGGGATTAAATTCAGCCAAAGAAATGGGGATAAAAGGTTTGAAGGTACTGGGAGATGCAAACCTCATCGTACAACAGGTAAACAACACCTTTCAAGCTAAGCATGTCAGATTAAAAGCTTACAGAGACAAGGTGTGGAAGCTGCGTGATTCTTTTTCTGTTTTCGAAATTTCATACATACCAAGGGATATGAATCAACTCGCTGATTCTCTTGCGGTTTCAGCCAGCACATTCATTCCACCCATGCCCCCTAAGCTCAGCTATGAGATTCAAGTAAAATATCGACCCTCCTTACCTGATAATATCAAATATTGGAAAGTTTTTGAAGATGACGATGAACTCAACAGATTTCTCCAAGTGGTAGATGAGTTTTCTGATTTGCACATTGATCAGCAGAATCTTAATGAAGAAGAATCACAGGAACCTGAGCTAAAGAAGAAGTTGGGTCAGCATGATATTGTTCAGTTACCAAACAACTATATACCTCGAGGTTTGGTACCCCTGGAGAGGTTGTTTGATCAGAATGATGTTCCTTACCAGCCAGACAAAAAGGAGAAAGATCCAGCTGTTCAAGAGCATAATATAGGAGGTAAAAGCCAACCCAAGTTTGTTAATTTGTCTTCTGAATTGACTGCTGATGAGAAGTCAAAATACTATAGTGTTTTGAAGGAATTTTCCGATGTGTTTGCTTGGAAATATAGTGATTTAAAGACTTACGATCCTGATATTATTCAGCATAAGATACCTCTTGAAAAAGACACTATTCCTTTCAAGCAAAAACTCAGGCCCATCAGTCCCCTTCTGCTGCCAG
>ML823294.1:21194-38138 GCA_009831015.1 Picea engelmannii | reverse complement strand
AAAGCTTGAAGTTCCTTCTGAACTCAGTTTGACTCAAGCTCGAGCTCTCAAGCTCAGAGCTATCAAATTCTGCATTTATAATAATCTGTTATATTGGAGAGACCCTACTGGCTTGCTTCTCAGGTGTTTAGATAAAGAGGAGGTTGTCGAGGTGACACATCAGTTTCATTTAGCCGTTTGTGGCAGCCATCATTACTGGAAGACTACTGCCCATAAGATCCTGAGGGCTGGATACTATTGGCCTTTCCTCTTCACAGATGTGTGCGCATTCGTCAAATCTTGCGACAAATGCCAAAGATTTACCGATAAGAAACATCTGAAGTCTTTACCCCTGAGGCCTATTGTGGTAAATGGCCCTTTCCAGCAGTGGGGTTTAGATTTTATTAGTGATATAAATCCTTCATCCAGTGGTCAGCACAAGTGGATTCTGGTAGCCACGGATTATTTCACGAAGTGGATAGAGGCGATCCCCACCCGGAATGCTACACATCAGGTAGTCATGAAATTTCTCTATGAAAACATTTTGAGCAGATTTGGCTGTCCCAAGAGGTTGGTGGCAGATAATGTAGCAGTGTTTAAAGCAGAAGCATTCGTAGACATGTGTGAATCGATGGGAATCCAGTTTGTACACTCGACTCCCTACTATCCTCAAGGTAATGGCTTGGTTGAATCGTCAAATAAGAGCTTAATCAAAATCATAAGAAAACTGTTAGAGGAAAATAAAAAGAATTGGGATTCCAAACTGAAATTTTCTCTGTGGGCAGACAGAGTGACTATTAAAAAATCCATTGGAACTTCCCCATTCAAGTTGGTTTATGGGAATGATGCAATTTTTCCTGTTCAATTAGTTTTGCCTGTGGATAAGTTCTTTCAGGAAGAGAAGACTAAGCAAAATGACATGGTAAGAAGGATGTTGGATTTGGTGGAACTGCAGCAAGCTCGTGAACAGTTAGTGGACAGATCAGAAGCTCATCAGATGCAGATCAAAAAGACGTTTGACAGAAAGGGGAAGGTGGACAGTTTTCAGATCAGTGACTGGGTTCTAAAGTGGGATGATCTTCGACAGGAGAAAGGCAAGCATGGCAAGTTCGATTCCTTGTGGATAGGCCCTTTTATTATTACTCAGGTTCAAAACAATAACACTTTCATTCTATAGAATCCGGAGGGTGAAGAAGTGTTCAGTGGCCCAGTAAACGGGCGATTTTTAAAACTTTATTTCGTCTAAGGCTGTAAAGCCTAGACATTGTAATAGTAGTCTTAGTTTTTATTTTTGAATAACTCCATGCCCAATGGAAGCACTAGCAGATAGTTTAGCTCTTAGGTTCTTGTCCAGAAAAGGAATTGATTCTATGGTTCTTGAAACCTCACAGGGAGGTGTTCATCCCCAATAGGAGCCAGTGTTAACTCCTCAAATAAACTGGTGGATTTATTTGCTTTTCTAGGTGATAGGTTGTAGCCTCAAGTCATTTTTTGAAGTTTCTATAGTTGCTAAGCTTAGGTTTTGGTTTTGTCTTAGAAAATAATTTGACCCATAAAGTCTTCTTTTCAAAATTTACATTTTTTACTTTCCACAGCTAACGTGTGTCCAACAGTTGAGTGTGCGTTGTGGAAAGTGGCGACTTTCAGAAGCTAAGGAGCGCTTTTCATAAAGTGGTGCGTTGTTGAAAGTGCATACTTTCCGCAGCTAACAGGGATTTTCCAAGGGGTCACGCGCTGGCGAAAGTGGCAAGTATGAACAGCTGACAGAGGCGTTTTTCATGGGCCGTTGTTGAAGAGAGCGGGAATCACGTGCGTGATATCCACGACTGAAGGTAATGATGATATGATCATCCCACGTCAGGCAAATCCAAGGCATGCGTTGTTGAGAGTGGGTAATGATAGAAAATCAATTATGCATGTCAAAATATGACTGTAATTCAAATCCGACCCAGAAACTCACGCTCAACACTCATGGCATCCGTGGTGGCAAGTTTGAGTTCGGTGATGCAGGTACAGAGGAGGTACCGTCGGCCTGACAATATCAAATCAAACAGTGGTTTTCATATCACAAATCGTTTTCCGGAAGTCTGTGGAAGTTTCATTAGTTTCAAAACAGAGCCGAAGCCCGAGCTGCTTTCAACAGCGCAGAACCTCGGCTCGGCTGGCAGTTGTAGGGGTTACAAATTGTTGGGGTTTTCGAATACATAATGGTGAGAAAACGCAGTGGTGATCTACTCAAGAGAGAGATGGATAACCTTTCCTTTTTACAATCACATCCCGAAGTCCAGAAGCATTTTTCGAATGCAGGGTGTATTGAGTTCGTCGAAAGGTTGCAGGTTGGTTGCCACCAGGCTACAATAGAAGCCTTTGCCAAGACTTTCGATGGCAATAAATCTCACGTCGGGTCCATGGAAATTAGAGTGGATGAGGTTGTCATTTCCGCAGCTACAAGTTTACCAAGAACTGGTCAGAGCTGGTTTAAAACCACTGCTCCCAAAAATTTGGATTTTAGAGTTTATTTGAAAGAGGGGTACAGACACAAAGCATGGAAAAAGGGTATGCTAATTTCTTATCTAGACGAAGAATGGGAGGAATTGTTCAAAGGTATCCAATTGTACATTACCTCGGAGGGAAGATATGATAAATTGATGATGTACCACTTCAAACTATTGGATCATTTCACATGCAAGAGTCCTCTTAATTTGCCTTATTTCCTGCATAAAAGTTTGACTAAGGTGTGCAAGAAGATTAGAGCTCAACCCTTGAGCATGAAAGCTACCCTGTGTCACTTCGACCTCATAAAATTGATTATCCTGGAGGAATTGAAAAAACAGGGAAGGAGTTGGGAACATTTCCTTTTCTGGGAAGGTTTTGAAACCCAGAACCAGACTGCAAATGAACAGGTGGAGGGTTCAAAGAAACATTCATCTCCTCAAAGCAGCTCAAGAAAAAGAAGGACCTTGTCAGGGCCTTCAGAAGACAGAATATCTGGAATGAAGCCTCACAGGTTGAAGAGAAATTTAAACTTTGAACGGACCACAGAACAGACCACAGAGCAGAACACAGGGCATCCTACAGAGCAAAGTACAGGGAAGAGAACCAATATACTAAATTTTCCCTATTCAGATTCAGAATCAGAGCATCAAGATCAATGCCCTGTCATCAAGAGTTCTGAGCAGTCAGCTGAGTGTGCACAGAACTTTGAAACCTTCAACCAGACAGAACAGGGAGAATCATCAAAAAACCCCAGATCAAAGAAGTCTCAGAAGATCAAGCATCTCAAGGAGATAATTTCCCAGCAAGAGGTCTTGGAGTGGGTGATTAAAGAGAGGTATAAGAAGTTATCTGATAACTTTGCCAAGACAAATGCTGTGTTCGAAAGACTGGCTAAAGAAAGCATCAGAGAGAAGAAGAGGAAGACAAAACTCACGAAGGACTACAACAGCCTGTGGTGGCTTGCCAAACGCCTCAAAAGGCAGATAAGGAGGTTGAAACAAAAATTGAAGCAAAGATCTCATCCAGATCTAAAGGTTCTCGCTCAAGTCGTCGTTAATATGCAAGGTGAGAAATCCGGAACACAATAAATTTTGATCAAATTGAAATTTTGGAGGTAAAACTCTTTCTTGAGCGCAATTGGGAATTTCCACAGTGCAAAGCTATCATTTTATGACCCGTTATCTGTGGAAAGTGACGGCTTTCAACAGCTAACCCGCGAAAAATTAAAACGGTTGCGCTGTTGAAAGCTGGGAAAGTAAATTTTGAAAACAAAGACACGACAGGTCATTTCAAACAGGTTTTGAAGTTGTTCCAGTGTATCAGTGGGCTATCAAATCGCATGCAAAGGGTTCAACATCAAAGGTTTGAGTGAATTTTGATAACAAATGCAAAAACCATTTCCTCAAAAATCGACCATGAACGTTGGGAGATCCAACTGTCAAAGACAGATGTCCTGTTATTCTTCACCACATTGCAGAGATCAAGAGCTGAAGGATGCAGCTGGTGATTTTGGAGATTGAAGACAGTTCAACTTTCTAGTTTAGTTGTTGACGACTTTAATTTCAAGTTGTTTAGATAGAATTGAGTTATCTTTATTAAATACAGATCCATGTTTTTAGGATCTGTAAAAACTGTTTGTAAGACTATAAATACTTATTTTTTATACGAACCAGAGGTTCGATTTTGGGTTCTACCATGCTGCTACTGTAATCAAAAGACCTATTCTTATTATATAAAAAATTGCAAGCTTCCTTCAGTTGTGTTGTCAGATTTTTCTCCTCTGCTCTCTGATATCTTATGAGTGAAAGTTCTTTATTGATGCTCATTTAATCTGCTTGTGACTGTCATCTCACTGGTTGATTGATTTAGTTGATAATCATAAGTTATTTCCTTGGTTATTAAACCCATTGTGCTTGTTTATATGAGTATAATCTGGTTCAATAGTTGTTTTCCTTCTCCATTTAATCAAACCTTGTATGACTGCATTATTAGAAGGCCTTGTGAGATTTTATATTTCTAGACAGTTTTGAACACACAGTCCAGTCCCTAGATATTCATATTGATCCAAAAACCACATCAAATATTAAGACAATATTTCCAAAAAGAGTAAGTTACCAGGCATCTCCGACTTACAGCCTAGGAGAGTTTCCTGGAGTGATAACAGAAGGGATCTCTTTTCGACTGTAGAAGTCACGAAGTGTCGAGAGCTGAGGCATGAGGGAACATGTGGCAGAGCCATAAGGTGGAGCTTGCGTGATAGATAGGCTGGCACACATTGCTTAGAAAAAGGAGTCAACACTCCGTTGATTTCTCGCATCTCGGGGATTCGCGGGATAAGAGCATGAAGGCTTGACGCTTAAACCTACGAGGTTGCGAATAGAGAAAAGCATCAAGGGAGGAGTCAACCTAGAGCTGACTTATCGCGTCTTGGGAGTTCACAACAAGAGGGCACGAGAGTTCAACCCAAGAACTCATGAAGGTGCGAGTTGCAAAAATAACTTTGGGTTAAGCCCTTGGTCATAGCATTGTGGTCGCTCGGAGGATAAAGAACCGGCACAGACATCGCTATTCTCCAAATTGTGAAAAGTTGATAGTGCTTTAACCTTTAGGCGTGTGGTCATATTGTTCGGATACAAAGGGCCAATCTAAGGTTGTTAAGCCCTCTTCAGCGTTTCGGTGATTGGAGGTTGGAGTGGCAAGAGATCGGAGGACTCGTATAACTAAGTCCCGAAGACAGAATCACGAAGTCGAAACTCACAAAATCTTGAATCGCAGAGTTCTGAAGCCACTGCAAATTACACGCAGGAGATAGGTAAGTAAGAAATTTTTTTTCTGTTTTGTTAAATTCTTTAAAATATGGCAACACCTAGCACTTTAGGACCAACCCAGGGTCTGATTCTTCTTGGAAAGAACTATGAGTTCTGGTCTCTTCGGATGAGATCATTCTTGCAAGCATAAGAGTGTTGGGATCCAGTGGATCATGGATATGTGGAACCAGATCCAACAGACCTATCCGCCATGACTAATCACCAGAAAATTGCTCAGGCAACGCAGAGAAATAGAGAAAATAAAGCTAAATTCTGGATTCAAAATTCTGTGGATGACTCAATTTTTTCAAAAATCATAGGCGCTGGTACTTCAAAATAGTCCCGGGACATCCTAAAATCTTCCTACCAAGTAAATGGCAGGGTCAAAACAGTTAAACTGTAGACCTTGAGGACACAATTCGAGACTCTAAGGATGACAGAGTTCGAAAATGTGGATCAGTTCATGACCAGATTCATAGGCATCGTGAACCAGATCAGATTGACTGGTGAAACCATCACTGATCAACGCATTGTTGAGAAAGTCCTCAGAAGTTTACCCAAGAAATTCAAAATGGTTGTAACAACAATCCTTGAATCTAAGGATATGTCAAGTTTTTCAACAGATGAACTAATTGGTTCTCTGGTGACACATGAAACTAGACTGCATCTCACAGATGAGTCAATCGCCAATGCTTTCAAAACACAATTGTCCTTCAGCAGAGGGAGAGGCAGAGGGCGAGGCAGAGATCACCAAGGAAGAGGGAGCAGTCATAGAAATCCTCATTTCAGTGGTGGACACAGACAACAACAACCGAATCAACACTTCCAAACACACAGACAACAAGATCAGAATCAAAATTTCCAGCCTCAAAGAGGCAGAGGGAGACGATCAAATGACAAAACAAGTATACAATGCTATTACTGCAAAAAGTATGGGCACTATGAATCTGAATGCAGGAAGAAGCAAGCAAATCAGCTCTTAGGCAGAGCACATGTGTCAAATCATACGGGAGAAACCTCAGGAGGTATGTTTCTCTCATGTCACAAGATTGAAGAACAAACTAAAGATCTCTGGTTGCTGGACAATGGATGCAGCAATCACATGACAGGTAACAAAGAATTACTTTCATGCATTGATTCTTCACTCTCATATGATATTACACTTGGAAATGATTCTTTAGTCAAATTTCAAGGAAAAGGAACTATTCCTATTCTTACTAAACAGAATGTCAAGAAAGACATAAACAATGTCTATCATGTTCCAGATCTGAAACATAATTTTCTAAGTGTAGGACATCTCATTGAACATGGCTATAAGGTACTTTTTGAGGGATCATCTTGCAAAATATATGACAAAAACCCCAATAGAAAATTGATTTATGAAATCCATATGACTCTGAATAGGATGTTTCCCCTTACACTCCGAACTGCAAATCTGATTCAACCATATGCACAAAGTGCATCTACCCTGAATGAAACAATTGTTTGGCATACAAGCTTTGGAAATCTACCATTTCAGAGTCTAAGTCTTCTTCAAAAGAACTCCATGGTCAAAGGTCTTCCTATCTTTAAAGAGCAAATCCCCCCATGTGAGTCTTGCATACTTGGAAAACATAAGAGAACTAGTTTTCCACAGTCATCAAATCAAGCCAAACAACATCTCGAACTAGTACACACTGACCTATGTGGACCAATGCAAACAGAGTCAATAGTAGTAGCTTTTACTTTCTAACGTTTATTGATGATTTCAATAGAAAAATATGGATCTATTTTCTCAGACACAAGTCTGAAACTTTTGCAAAATTCAAAGAATTCAAGGCAGAAGCTGAAAAACAGAGTGGAAAATATATCAAAGCACTCAGGTCAGATGGAGGAGGAGAATACAACTCCAGATAATTTGCAAATTTCTGCAAATCAAAAGGCATTATCATGCAAACAACAACCATGTATACTCCACAACATAATGTAGTGGCTGAAAGAAAAAAGTCAGACAATAATGAATATGGCAAGAACACTTCTCAAAGAGAAAAGTTTGTCAAATAATTTTTGGGCTGAAGCAGTAGCATGCTCAGTTTATCTCCTAAATAGATCTCCAACCACCAAACTAAAGATGAAAGTCCCCCAAGAAGCATGGAGTGGGATAAAGCTAAATGTTGCACATCTAAGGACATTCGGATGCATATCATACGCTCACATACCTTCCGAATTAAGGAGGAAATTGGATGATAGAAGTGAGAAATGTATCTTCATTGGATATAGTGAAACATCTAAAGCTTACATGCTTTACAATCTAATCACCAAGAAATAAATTCTTAGCAGAGATGTAAAATTTCTAGAAAATCAATTCTGGAATGATTCAAAAAATCAACAAATGGACAGTCAAAATACTTTGTTGCCCAGTGCTGAAAACACAGAAAATTCAGGACAACAAGTACCTCAAACTGTTCTTCCAATATTGCAGGTACAAAGACAACCTGAACATTCTCAGGATAACTCAACTTCCATCAGAGACTCATTCTCTAAACCACAAAATTAGAGAACTCGAAGTTTGAGAGAAATCCATTAGCAGTTGGATGACTTTGAACAACACAACCTTTTTGCTTTAATCTCATGTCAACCTACATCTTTTAAGGAAGCAACTAAGGAGCCACATTGAGTTCAAGCCATGAACCAAGAAATTGACTCCATTGAGAAGAACAAGACATGGGATCTTGTTGATTTCCCAACTCACAAGAAGAGTATTGGTGTCAAGTGGGTTTACAAAACTAAATTCAATGAAAAATGGTAGATTGAAAAACACAAGGCAAGACTTGTTGCCAAAGGATTCTCACAACAACCAGGTACGGATTATGGTGAAACTTTTGCTCCAGTAGCAAGACTAGACACTGTAAGGACTCTATTGGCCATAACAGCCCAACACAAATGGCAAGTATACCATATGGATGTCAAGTCAGCATTCCTGAATGGTTTTTTAGAAGAAGAGGTGTATGTCGATCAACCACCTGGATTTGAAGTCCAAGAGCACCCAGCCAAAGTATATTGGTTGAAGAAATCCTTGTATGGCTTAAAGAAAGCTCCAAGAGCCTGGTACAATAGAATTGACACTTATCTGATCAAAAGTGGCTTCAGAAGAAGCCAAAATGAGCCAACTCTTTACACCAAAACAGATCAGCATGGTAAAATTTTGATTGTATATTTATATGTTGATGACATGATCTATACTCGAAATCTTGAGTTAACAAATTTTAAACATGCCATGCAATCTGAGTTTGAGATGATAGATCTTGGCATAATGAAATATTTTTTAGGGATTGAGGTTGATCAATCAACCAAAGGCATTTTTGTCTGTCAGCAAAAGTATGCAGCAGACATCATCAAAAGATTTCGCATGGAAGAATGCAATCCAGTAGAAACCCCTATACCTCTAGGCACAAAATTGAGCAAGAAAGATGAAGGATCTACAGTGGACTTTACCCTATACAAAATCTTAGTAGGTAGTTTGTTGTATCTTGCAGCAACTAGGCCTGACATTATGTATGCAACCAGCCTTGTTTCCAGATTCATGGAATCCCCAAAAGATTCTCATTGGAAAATGGTGAAACGAATTTTGAGATATGTTGCAGGAACTCTCAATTTTGGCTTATGGTACACTAAATCTGATAGTAATCAACTATCTAGTTACACAGATTTTGCAGGCAACCTAGATGACAGGAAAAACACATCTGGACATGTTTTTCACCTGGGCACGAACCTGATCTCATGGGCATCAAAGAAGCATCCAATTGTATCAATATCTTCTGCAGAGGCAGAGTATGTCGCTGCTACCTCAACTTCTTGTCAAGCTGTGTGGCTGAGAAGAATATTGAAAGATATGTCACATACAGAAAAGGATCCAACTCCTATTTTTTGTGACAATACTTCAACAATTTCTCTATCCAAAAATCATGTGTTTGACAAGAAAATCAAACACATTGACACTCGTTTTCATTTCATACACGAGCTAGTCAATAATGGTGATATTGCACTACAATTTTGTGGTTCTCGAGATCAACTCGTTGATATCTTCACAAAGCCACTAGGAAAATTTGTTTTTGATTTTCAGAGACAACACTTGGGCATAGTCATTGATGATGTTTGTAACTGTTGAGTTTAAGAGGGAGTATTAAATATAATGTAACCTCAACAGGCTGACTGTACACTGCCAGCTTTCCTGGCCAGCTGTACTTTCTATTCTTGATTTGCTTGAGCCTATTTAGCTTAGATATTTCCCTTTTCATAGTACTTCTTCATTAATCTTCTTCATGTACTCGTTTTGTACTTTTCTTCTTATATTCTAATATACTGTTTTATGTTCTATGCTTTCTCTCTGCATTTCATGCTTCACAATTTATCACACTTAACTTATTTTACAACGCAAGTCTGTTCTATTCAATGGTTGGGAATAACAATGTCCTCAAGGATGGAACGAGGAACTGATGATGGGTCTCTCTATTGAATTGTTGTGAGGGAACCCATCCTTTCGTGTTAAATCCCCCTTTTGTTTCTCACCTCAAGAATTCTATGGAGAAAAATAAACGTCGACCACAGTTTCGTACTCGACCAAAAACTAGAGATAATTTTTTATTTTCCTATTTTCATTCGTAAGAGATTTTTTATTTATTAAGTCTATATTTCCTCATTAGAAAAAATCCCCTAAAATATTATTTATTTATCTTTTAGGTGTGATCTTTCCATTGCGGTTGAGCAAGGAGATATTTTCACTTCGAAAGGTATTCGTGTTTCATCTTGGGAATCCCTTTTCTTAGCTCATAATTCCGAGCCTTTGGAATTTGATTATGTAGAGAAAATCCATTCCTGGACTAGATCTCAACATAAACACTCTAATAAACTTCTGATGTATAAGAGTCCTAACATGGGTTATATCTATTTGTTTACTGTAATTTTTAACTTCTTATAAAACTGGAACATAATACAATATTTCTATGTTCTATGACAGTTGTTGCCTATCTACGACAAGTCGAAATAGTATGCATATTCTTTGTGTGATAATATTTCCCTTTAATACATGAATTCATACTTTGTTCTTATGAGGGAGACATTCAATTAAAAAGAAATATATTTTGTACTATAGGTAGAGAAGAATTTACATTATGTTCTATGTAAATTCCTTCATATCATTCTAGTATAATTTCAATACAAAAATGGAGACATGAATCTGTAACAATTTCGTACAAGACAAATCCATCTATAATTTTTTTAATCTCATGGGAATATGTAGATTACAACCAATATATAAAATTTACAACACTTTTACGTGTTTTGTATCCTTCTTATCTAGATATTCCATGACTATAACATTTAGTAATCACACCATTTTGATCTGATAATTTCAAAAACCTAATAAATTCATAAGATTATACAAAATGAGTTTAGATCTCTCTTATTATAATTATCTAGGTATAAAATCCACAATTCGTTGCTACATGAAATTTTAAAGAGATTCGTTTAACTCGGATATAATGCATACATCTATATAAAACTAATTCTATAGCATGCATTTGATTATGTAGCTACATGCAATTTTGTAGCTACGAGTGAACCAATATGTATACCCAACATACACATTAAAATATCTCTAGTTTTGTAGTTGCATACTAATCAATAAATTGTTCATAACATTGAATCATATCTTTATATATATCAGAACTTCATCGCTGCATGAAAATCTATAATCTACATAAAGATAATTGGTTAAATATATTTCCTCAAATTTTGTAGCTACATGCTATTGCAATAATACTACAAGAATGCAGAGTAAATAAAGATACATATATGTAAACCTTGATGCTGAGAAAACAAATGGAACAACCACGTTCGACCCAACCGTAGATCCATAAAATCCACAATTACTTGTCTTGATCACCCCCTAGCTTAACCATGACTCCATAAGGGAAAACTAAGCATCACTCCTTAGACATTGTCTCTCTAAACAGTTCAAAAAATCATTTTCCTAACACCATAGGTGCTCATAACAACAAACAGTTATTTTCCCCAACATCCTAAGCATTGGCATGGCTCCCAAATATGTTGTACATATAATTTTTCATTTCTTTGGACTTTCCATTCCTTTCCCTCCTTGGGAAATTCACATATTTACCAATCCCTGATTTTAGAGGCTTTCAGTGACATAACTCAACTTCTGACACTTATAAAAATCATCACCAAGTTAACTCAAACATGTTCCTCACTCATGGAGTCATAGTCAACTATTTTTACCCTAGTTGTTCCATCTATTTTGCATCATTTAATTTATTAAAATATTTGTCTCATACATGTTTCCATCAAAAGAGGACAGTTGGCAAGTCAAACTTTTGTCCAACAATCATAAAAAAAATAATTACATACTTACACAAATTAAAATTTGAATTTCCATAAATGGAAATGTATTTTTAGAACAACAACTTTAAAATAAATTGTTTTGAATATTTGAGGATGTCACATCCTCCCCCCCTTAAGTATAACACTATCCTCAGTGTCTAGACAATCTCTTGGAATAGAGTTGGATAAGTTTTTAGTATTTCTTCTTCCAACTCCCAAGTAGCCTCATCAGGACTAAAGTGTTTCCATTGCACTTTTACCTAGGCGATGGCTTTGTTTCGAAGTATTATTTCTTTACTGTCTGAAATGCATAGAGGTTCTACTTGGAACTCACCTTCTAGTTCCACCTACACCATGTTTCTTTGAATGATGTGAGTAGGATCATGAACATATCTTTTTAATAATGAAACATGAAAAAAATTATGAACTTTAAATTTGTAGGGAGTGCTAGTTGGTATGCCATTGGTCCAATTCGAGTTAACACTTCAAATGGACCACAAAATCTTGGCCCCAACTTGGAACAACTTCCTAGTTTCAGGGAGATTCTCCTTGTTTTAAGTTTGAGATATACATGCTCTCCAATTTTGAATTAATGGTGTCTCCTTTTCAGATCTGCATAACGTTTATGTCGATCTTGTGCCTCTTTCAAATTCTTTTGTACCCTTTTGACCATATTTTCCATTTCTTGGAGCATTTCTGGTCCAACCATAATCCTAGCAACTGGATTATCCCAATAGATCGGGGTTGTACATTTCCTTACGTATAAAACTTTGAAGGGACTCATCTTAGTTGATTCTTGATACCCATTATTGTATGCAAATTCAACTAAGTGTAGATACTCTTCCCACTTAATTTTTTTTCTTCTTACATACATTTGTAACAGATATTCAATAATTTGATTCGTACATTTTGGTTTCCCATTCATCTATGGATGGTAACTTGTGTTGAAATTCATATTAGTATCCAAACCTGCAAACAATTCCTTCAAAAAATTGGATGTAAATTTAATGTCTGTATCTGAAATCCCCATCTTAGGAGTCCCATGCAGTTGAAATATTTCTTTCATAAAAAATTCAACGATATTAATCACTTTGTAAGTAGATTTCATAGGTAAAAAATGTGCAGACTTACTTAGCTTATCAATCACTACCATAATTGAATCGTTTTGTCTTTGAGCCTTAGGCAAACCTACAATGAAGTCCATTGAAATAATTTCCCATTTCCATTCTGGTATAGGAAGAGGTTGTAGAAGACTTGTCGGATGTTGATGCTAAGCCTTTACCTATTGACAATATAAACATTTATACATTTATTTAGTTGTTTCATATTTCATATTGGGCCAATAAAACTATTTTCTTAGTTGTTATCATTTTCCGGTATCCTGGATGACCAGAATATGGATTTTTGTGCAACTCATTAAAAATCATTGTCTTAAATTAAGTATCATTAGGTACATATAACAGATTTTTGAACAATAACAATCCATTTTTATCTATATTGAGATCTGTACGATGTATATTTCCCTCATTTTTCTGCAATTGATCTGTTGTTTTGATGTATTTTACATCATTTCTACTTGCAGATTTAATCCTTTCCTCAATATCATTTTCTGCTTTGCTGATAATTACTTCATATAACTTGGTAGTTCTCCGACTTAGTGCATATGTAATTTTATTTTCTCTTCCTTTGATGTGTCGTACTTCAAAATCGAACTCTCTTAGAAAGGAAAACCACCTCTCCTGTCTTGCATTGATATCATGTTGACTGAACAAGTGTTTTACACCATTGTTATCTGTTAGTAATAGAAATTTCCTTTCCATTAAATAATGCCACCACATTTTCAATGCATGAATTACAACTGCTAACTCTAGATTGCGTGTTACATAGTTTCTTTCATGTTCCTTTAATTTGCATGATTCATAACAAATGACATGTCCATTTGGGTTAGTACTCCTCCTAATCCTTCTTTACTTGCATCCACACAAACTGTAAAGTATTTATATGGGTTTGCGACTTTAAGTATTGTAATTAATAGTCCTTTCAATTTATCAAAATTCTCTTGAAATTTTTTGGACCAATTATATTTCGTCCCCTTTTTTGCAGTGATGTAATAGGATAGGTGATTTTGGAAAACCCTTCGATAAACCTCTGGTAATGACCGATAATCCCCATGAATGATATTATGTATGCCACATATTTAGGAATAGGCCATTCCATAATGACTCTAATCTTTTTTGGGTCTAATGCAATACCATCTTCCAATATTACATATCCTAAATATTGTACCTTCCTTTGGTAAAAATCGCATTTATCGAACTTATAATATAGTTTACGTTCTCTTAGAGTCTGTAGCACTATTTTCAAATGATGTTCATGTTCTTCTTCTATTTTTGAATATATTAGTATATCATCAATAAATATCAGTACAAATTTATCCAAATACTCATTGAATATAATGCTCATCAAGCACACAAAAGTTCTTGGAGCATCAATAAGTCCAAATAGAATCACTACAAATTCATAACGTCCATAATGTTTTCTAAATGTTTTTTTCTTTACGTCTTCATCCTTTATCCTGTTCTGATGATAACTAGATCTCAAGTCTAGCTTAGTGAATATTTTTTCTCCTCCAACCTGGTCAAAGAGATCGTTGATACTAGTTAAAGGGTATTTTTTTTAATTTTCATTTTATTCAATTGACGATAATCAATACATAATATTAATGTTCCATCTTTCTTTTTAACAAATAAAACTGTTGCTCCCCATGGTGAAACACTTGGTCTGATGTATTCTTTATCTAAGAGTTCCTATAATTGAGTTTTCAATTTTTTTAGCTCAGGAACACTCATTCTATAATGTGCCTTTGATATTGGGGTAGATCTAGGTAGTAGATTAGTAGAGAAACATATTTCTCTCCTTGGAGCTAGTTCTCATATATCTTCTACGAATACATCCTTAAATCCCTGAAGAACTGCAAAGTCTTCCAAACTTGGTTTTCTTTCTCTTTCCAAAAGATTAGTTACTTTAATAGCATACACTTTGCAACCCTTACTAATACATTTCTTGAGTTGCATTGCTGATATTTGTCTGACATAAACTAGTTTTCTGATTCCTTGTATTGATCCTGTTGTATTATTTTCATCCTTGTACACAAATGACTTTTCATAAAAGTTTAGTATCACTTTATGCCTTTCTAACCAATTCATTCCAATAATTATGTCATATGACCCTAAATGTAACATGTTCATATTTAACTTTGTATTATGTTCACTTGTAGTTATCTCACAATAAGAAACAAATTATGTTACCTTTCTTTTTGTTCCTATTGTTAACTGTACTAACCATGATTTAACATGTCTTACCTTGTTTAGTTTTTTCGAATCTACTAATTTTGGGGTAATATAGCTTAATCTAGCTCCTACGTCAATTGGTATACATGCATTGATGTTGTGAATTTTACCTTCAACTTCCACAATAGTGGATTGATGATCTGCTTGTCTTCCATCCAAAGTTGCACTGATTTTATGGATGTTTCTGCCAATATGTCCAAATGTTAAAGCTTCTTGTAGATTGTGGACTAAAGTTTTAATTGATGGGTTAAGGCATCGAGAGTTTCTCCGCAGATGGGTTTCTCTACACTCCCAACATTTCAATAGTTCTCTTGGAGTGTCCACTATCTTCATGAATCCCAAATTAAATGGTTTATTTCCCCCCTGAGAATGTTGTGTGCTAGAGGAATAATTATTTCTTTGGAATCTTTTAGTGATTTTATGGTAAGGGGTTGGTTTTAAATCTTTCTTCCGTTGATTCAATTTATCCTGCTTCTTATATTTTCATGCCTTAGCATTTTCATATCTTTGTTTACATTGTTCATAACACATTTTGGCCTTTCTAAATACCTCATTCAAATATTTAGGATTATCAAATTCAATTTTGTCTTTATAAGACTGTGGTAGACAACTCAATAACCTTTGAATATTTACTTTGTCTTCTTTGATATAAGACACAAATCTCAGCAGATCTAGAAATTTATTAATTAGATCATCCATAGACATTTTTCCTAGTCGCAATTCATAAAATTATTTAGTTTTCTTACATAATAACTTTCTGATAGGTATTGTTACTTGAAATGATTTTTGAATTCTAACCATTCCATATTTTTTTCTTTCAATCCTTTAGCTAGCTTCAGGTCTTTCCAACAAATACTATCCTTCCCCTTTAAATTATAAATGGCCATTCTAACCTTCATATTACTAGAATAATTATAAATCTAAAAGTATTTCTTTATGTCTAGAAAATAGGCTTCATCTTCTTCATCATTATTTGATTCTCCATCAAAAGTGAGGGATTTATCTTTTTGAATTCACCTTCCAAGTGATCCAATTGTTTTCTCTTCTTTCCTGTAGATTCTTTGGTTTTTTTCATGCATGTGTCCTTAAAAGAGTTGTTTTCTCTTTCTGTTTCATGACTAGAATTCTTTGAGGAATTTTTACTGACCTCATCTTCCATCTCATTATTCCTTAGACTCTTCTTTGTTTCTATACTACGTAACAAATTTTCATTAATTTCCTATTGGTCTTCCTGAGCTTTCTTTAACTTTTCATTATCAGCTTTAAACACCTAGAATTGCGCAATAAGATTCCTCATCATTTCCAACACTGAGGTGGTTGAACTTCTTTCACTATGATGTTCTAGGTTTCTAGGAATCTATTGATTGTTGTTCCTCTCAAGTCTATCTCCTTCTCCATTATGCATAGACATTTTTACCAAAGACAATTTGGACACAGTCTGTTTGTAACAGTAAATATTATTTGTTATATTTTTCCCTTAACAAAAATAACTTTCTAGTGTTTCTCTTAGGCATAAGTGTTGCAACCAAGGAATATGATACCCCATATTTACTACTAAAAAAAAATATTTCATCGAATAGTTTTAAGCTTAGAAGAAATAAGGATATATTCTTCACCAACTCTTCCTTAATTTAAATATGCTCTAAAAGGTAAGATACATAATTAATTTTTTTTTTACACTTATCATTGTCCTTTTAGTTCCATTAAGACTATTACCATTTGTTAACTTGGCCATGAGGACAATAGGATTTCCATTTCAAGATTATAAGATGGAATTCAACTCTTACACCCTTTTCTTTTAAAGGAAGGACATTCACATGCTACTAACTATTTAATATATTTTCTTGTCAATCATCGTGTAGTTTCCCTTTTCTCTACTCTATATAAATACATATATTGTTTCTTGTCAAAATTATTATCACCAAGGAGCTCTC
>ML823294.1:0-19739 GCA_009831015.1 Picea engelmannii | reverse complement strand
GCTTGAGTAACTCTGGATGCTTTTGTATAAAAGACTCATCTTCCCAAGTGGAATCTTCAGTTGGTAGTTTCCTCCATTTAATGAGATACTCTGAAATGGATCTATTCCTCAGCTGGCGAATTCTTGTGTCAGTGATGGCTTCAATATCCAATATGATTTTTCCTTCCTCGTCAAGTTTTGGCAATATAGTTTGAATTGGGATCTTGTCACCTGTAACCTTATTTAAGCATGAAACATGGAAAACTGGGTGTACTCGTGAAGATGCAGGCAGCTCCAATTTGTATGCCATAGTACCAATCTTTTGCAACACCTTATAAGGTCCATATTACTTTGGTGATAATTTATTATCCTTCTTGGCTTGCTTGAGGGACATCTGTTTGTATGGTTGTAGTCTTAAAAACACCCAATCCCCTACTTCAAAACTTCTTTCACTACGATGTTGATATGCTTGTTGTTTCATGCGATTATGTTCCATGGTCAAGTTGTCCTTTAAGATTTGGAGAATTTGTTGTTGATTCTCAATGTGATCTTCCACTGCTTGAACCTTAGATTTTTCTTTTAGAGACAAAGTGATGGAAGGAGGGTGGTATCCATAAAGTGCAATAAATGGTGTCATTTTTGTTGCAGTATGAAAGGAAGTGTTATACCACCATTCTGCCAAGGGTAACCATTTGAACCATTGTGTTTGTTTATTAGAGACAAAGCAATGAAGGTAGTCTTCAAGACATTTGTTCACTATCTCGGTTTGTCCATCAGATTGAGGATGATAGGATGAGTTGTGAGCCAATTGAGTACCCAAACAAGAAAATAATTATGTCCTATCTCCGAGGTTTCAGCCCTTCTGGGTATGAAAATTTACTTTAGGTAGTTCTATGATATTTCTTCTCTACAATTCCACAGGTCTGATCAAAATTGGATGTGCCAAGTGGAATTTACGGTAACTTCCTCACAACTTATCAATTTTTGGCCTTTCCAAGAGATCTCACTTGTATAGCATGCCCCACACAAAATAATTGAAATCAAATTCTGAAACTCACACCCAAAATACTATAGACTATCCACGATCCAATGAAACCAGTCCCACTCAATTTGGATACTCTAGCAAGAAGTTATGATTGTTTTACCTAGAACACCTTCTTGAGATTAGTGAATAGGACTAGTCAGATACCCTATCTTACACAAGGTGTATCTAAAAATTTAAGATGACCCAGAAGCTAAAATTTTTACCACAGATACCTTACTAATTTTTGTAAATGGCCTCTAGATTTCAGGGTCTGAAACATTACAGAAAAAATTTTATAGCGAAAATTCCGCAATGACTCATTTCAGGATGATTCCAGAACCCTATCTTGTACAGGCTGTATCTCTGAAAGTATAAGGCCTCATGAGCTGAATTTTGAACCCAACATACCTTGATCCATCTACTAAATATACTCCAAGATGTTCCTTCTGAAACATTGTAGAAAAAAGTTATAGCGAAAATTCCATGGTGTCTTAGATGTAGCAGCGAAACCCCAAGACCTTGAGCTCTGATACCATATGTTAAGAACCAAACATCAATATAGCATAGAAAAACCTCAGGAAAAGTACTCAACACCTTGAAAAAGAGATAATTTCAGATAATAATCCTCTTCGAGCGGGCAACCTCCTTTTACCCCACTTAAATGTTCAAGTACAAGATGATTCAAAATGAAAATGTCTCCTTGGTACATATAGGAGACTAGGAGGTATAATTAAAACTAATGGTCTAAAGCCGACATAAATAAAATAACATTACTAATATAATATGCCCCAATTAAGGGGTGATGAGCCAATATTAGGTCTTAACAATAAGTTTGAGTTACGTTAAGGCTAATTTTTACAAGTGGAAAATGTGGAATTTGACCACTAGAAACCCCTAAAAATCATGGATTTCTAAATTTGTGAATTTCCCGAGGAGGGAAGGAATGAGTTGGGCACAAGGATGCATATTTAACAACATATGAAGGACGCAGGACATTTATTAGTATGTTGGGGGGGAAGAACCTATTTGTTGTTATGAGCACTGTGAGTGTGAGGCAAAGGAGTTTATGATCTCTAGATGGCGACTATAGCTAAGGAGGATCATTCAGTTGTCCCTTATGGACTCATGGTCAGACTAGGGGGTGAACAGAGCAAGTGAACTTGGTTGCTCTATTCTATGGTTGGGTGGAACATGGTTGTTTGAGTTGTATTCCAACATCAAGTTTCAGATATGTATCGTGTCTTGCATTCCTTTTCAATGTTATGTTATGATTATTATTTTTTAGGAATATGATGGCTTATTAGATTTAAATGATTCTGCACGTATTGTTTATTTGAAATGTGATGGTGGTATATATATAATTAAATGTGTGTGTGTGTGTGTGTGTGTGTGTGTGTGTTCTCATACATATAGAAATAGAAAAACTATTGTATGTTCCTATTGGCCATTAAATATGGTTATACACATATAATTAACTACATGTGTGTGTGTGTGTGTGTGTGTGTGTGTGTGTGTGTGTGTGTGCTCATGCATAAAGAAATGGTAGAACCAATTGTTATGTTCCTATTGACCATTGGATTATATATATATATGGAATTACTAGTCAAATATGTACAACACCACAAACAATAGATAGAAATAATAATAGTTCGAATACATTCTATACTACTACATAAACATAGTGATGAACTCAAAGTATCCTGCAAAAGAAACCATTGTAATGAATTCGATCATTGTGAAATATTACAGTTGGATTACCTTTCAAGCAAGATGTTTCCTTCATTTGATTTCCTCGATTTGCACAACTTGTAAAGGAAGAAAAACGAGGGTTTAGTAAACTATGATAGCATTTTAATTCTATAGAACTTAAACAATAAGAACAAGTCAAGGTCAATACTTAGCTTGAGTCTGGTGAAGAACCGAATTGGCACTTGTTCTGGTGCTAAAATTTGTCCACGATCCAGGAGGAGGAGGAGTGGACCCAAAACCGACTGATGTGTACCCTCGCAAAACAGAAAAGGGCCCCATCATTAATTTCATGTTTCCGTGCATAGAATTTTCACTTATAAAATAGAGAGAAACGACAATATATAACTAGCATCGAATTAGCCTGTGCATAGATTAATCAAATGGTAAGCATACATTTATATTTCTTTGAAACCTATGTATATTCACATTTAAATCTTTAAATCTAATGAAGCGCATAAGATGCATCCTGTGTGTGTTCACATGTTCATAAGAGGCACATAATATGTGACATGTGCATTGTTCACAATGAATCACTAAAATTAAATAACATTACAGTAAGAACCAAATCCCTCCCAACAGATAAATCGTTTTATAACTAGAGGGTACAAGCAAGTGTCATTTCAAATGATTAAAATCTTGTTTATATTGCTATATATTTATATAGAGCGTAAATTACGAATTTCCCCAAAAAGGGTTAATACTTCTAATTATATACACATAGCGTAAACTATGAATTCCCACAGAGGGTTAACACTGTTATTTATATACATAGAAGGTAAATACAAAACTTCCCACAGAGAGTTAGTATTTCTATATAATTATACATAGTACAAATTACGAAAATGTCCTATGGAGTTTTGACAAGAGACAAGTCGAGATATTAGCAAGTAGCATAGCAAGTCTCGGGATTCTTAGGACAAGTTCCAGAGCATATGATTAGTAGGGTTATAATGGGTAATTGAGATAGACTAGGGTTTAACCTTAAAAAAAAATTCTAGCCATGAAAGAACCGTAACGAGTATAGGATAGAAGAACAACAACCAACCGAGGGTATAACACAATAACCCTCCAGTTTAGAAACCTTAAACACAGTGGAACCCCAAGTGGAAAACCCATACAGAGGTGCAACGATAATACAATGTAAATAATCAAACAAAGAGAGAACAATGAGGAGTCTGTTCATAGAACCTCTCTTTTATTTTCTACATTGCATCAAAAAAGAGAATTGATTCACAGTATACAGAGAACATAAGCAACATATTATTTTACTTACCATGCACATAGAAGAACCAGATGTGTGTTTCCTCCTTCCATCATTCACCAGGGCCGATCTTTCCAAGTCATCAGCCATATACAACGTACATGCCGATTTCGAATACATCTCAGATGCAAGTTTCGTGTTACTGGAATGAAAGGGGAAACTATGAAGAACAACTTACTACCTCGAGAGCCTCTCTAGAGGAGTAAACATGGTTGGTACACACCCTTACCTTTTCCATGTGAATTCAAGGGAGGTGGAGAGCCCATGTTGGGCAATAATGCCTAAGTGTCAAGTCTGGAGGGTACAAGATAGGTCTCCCCATTAATGGACTAGGAGAGGATTAAATGCCTACAGGACCCGACCTATCAGCCACCATTAAAACGGTTTCGAACCCATTTATTGTTGAGTTATGTTACTAGTCGAGTAGGGTTGCTAACAATGTTATGGCATATGTTTGTTTCACTATACTAAATTCATATGTCATTATGGTATCCATACAGTAGACTATATGTAAACAATATATGTATTGTTATGTATAGTGTTAGGATTATCGAATCCATATAATAGTCTATGTGTTAAATGATGTGTATATTGTTACAGATAGTGGTAGTGTTAGAGTATCCATATATATATATATATATATATATATATATATATATATATATATTGATAGGGATAGTGTTAGTGTTATGGTATCCATATGATAGCCTATACGATAAACGATATATATCATTATGGTTAGTATTATTGTGGAAGATAGTCTATATGACAGGCTATAGTTATAGTCTATATTGTTTATCATAGCTAGGAGAGGTATGTAGAAGTGGATAATATATTATTAATGGTATTCTAGTTCACAATGTGATATGGATAGCATGTTTTGACATAGACATGGTGGTTATTCTAAGGGCCATGACAGTCCTAGTTGTAATTATTTTTCAATAACAACTAAGTGTATGATTCTAATCCAATAACGACGATAATCCTACTGTAGGTAAAATAATGAATATGGGTAACACTTTCGTGAAAATCGGGTCTCCAACATTCCTAGTGGCAATTTTTTGGCCGAAAAAATGTTGCTAGGAATTTTTTCGGTCAAAACCTTTTTCGGCCAAAAATTTTCATGTCAAATTTAACAGTGCCCTCGAAATTCGTGTACAATGTTTTTTGGATGAATTATTTTCCTATGGTAATCATATTTCGACCGAAAGACTTTTTGTCCAAAATGTTTATTTTTAACGGATTCCATTAAAAACTAGGTTTCAACCAAAAGAATATTTCGACCGAAAACCTAAAAATGAGACTGTTTGCGGAAAACTGCAAATTATCTCCATCTTACTTTATCTTTGGAGGTAGAGGACTCCTACAAATACTCAGAATCTAGTTTCAGAATTGATACCAACATTTTTAAAATTGAATCTCATTTCATTAGGTATAATTTGTTTTCATTTTCATTGTTTTTATCTAATTTTATTTAATTTTATAAAAAAATCACTGCATAATATTTTTAGGTGAGATTATGATTTGGTGAAATGAAAAATCCAGCTGAAGGTTACAACACTTGGACCTCAGGGCAAGGCAAAAAATATTTTAATTATTTTATTTATGTTGAAGAAAAACTAACAAATATGTTTACTGTTACAAAATGAAAAATTGTTGGTCTCTTGTGATAATGTCAGCACAGAATGAAGAAGAAATCAGGCCTGAAGAGAATCCAAATCAAGGATTTCTTAAAGAACCAGGGCATAACAACGAAGGAAGTTCATCCCCCCAGGTTTTGGAAACAATGACGAAACTCATCGTGGAATTACAAGTGTTTAAATCAGATAAGGAAAAGATGAAAAAGGCACATGAAGATCAATTACAGATAAATGAAATGTTGCTAGGTAGTATAGTAACAAAGAAGGTACCAAAGGGAAATAACAAAGAGGAATAACTCAGCAAAAGGTCCTCTAAAAACTTTGTTCATGAAACATAAAATGAGAACAGTTATTTTGAAGAGACACACATGGCAGGAAACAAAACAACTACAGGAAGAAAAAGAAAACAAGTAGTTCACCTGGAATGTGAATTCAAGAAAATAAAACCGTCCACCTTTGACAAAGAATCTAGGATGAGTGAAGAGGTTGAAGCATGGCTACTAGATATAAAGAAATACTTCCAAATTTACAATTACTATAGTAATATGAAAGTCAAAATGGCCATTTACAACTTGAAGGGAAAAACAAGTATTTGGTGGCAAGACCTGAAACTGGTTAAGGGATTGAAAGAGAAACAAATGGAATGGTCAGGTTTTAAGAAATATTTCAAGAAAAAATATTTGTCAGAAAGATATTACAAAAGAAAAACTAAGGAATTCTACAAGCTAAGACTCAGACAAATGACCATGGATGATATGATAAATAAATTTCTAGAACTATTGAGATTTATACCATACATCAAGGCAGACAAAGTAAAGATACAACAATTGTTAAGCGGTCTACCACAATTGTTCAAAGACATAATTGAATTTGAAAATCCTAAGACTTTAAATGAAGTTTTGAGAAAGGCTTTGATGTGCTATTATCAGTACAAATAGAGGTCTAAAATTCCCAAGGCATGGAAGGAAAAGAAACATGATAGAATGAATCAACAAAAGAAAGGCTTCCAACCAACCCCTTTCTAGAATATGGAAAAAAGTTTCCAAAAGAAGGATTATCATTCCAACACCCAGAGTGCTCAAGGGGGAGGTAGACCAGTTAACATGGGAGTCAAGAAAGTTGGGGACAACCGCAGAGAACCATTGAAGTGTTGGGAGTGTGGAGAGCCTCACTTGAGGATAAATTTTCCATGCTTAATTTCCACAACAAGAACTACAGTCCATAACCTACAAGAAGCTTCAAGAGTAGGAGATATAGGCAGAAGCGTGCATGGAATTAATGCAGTTGTGGATGGCATGCAAGTTGATCATCAATCCACTATAGTGGAGGTTGAAGGTAAAATTAATGATAACCACATTTCCATATTAATTGACCCATGAGCTAGTCTGAGTTATGTTACTCCTGGTTTACTTGAATTAAACAAGCTCAATAAAGTAAAACATGCTAAGTCTTGATTAATACAGTTAGCAACAGGGACCAAGAGAAAGGTAACGAATTTTATTCCTGAATGTGAACACAGCATAGACAGTCAAAGTATAAAGTTAGATTTGAACATTTTACCTTTGGGATATTACGATATAATCATTGGAATCGACTGGTTAGAGAAACATAAAGTAATATTAAACTGTTATGAAAAGTCACTTATTTCCAGAGACGAAAACAACACAGTTAGGACGATATAAGGGATAAGAAAATTAGTTTTAGTAAGGTAGATATCAACCATGCATTTTAAGAAATGTATGAACAAAGGTTGCCAAGTTTATGTTGTTCAGGTAACTAATCTATTACTAAAGGAAAACAAACCCAATTTATAGGACTTTGCAATCCTACATGGGTTTAGAGATCTATTTATGGACGAAATACTAGAACTACCTCTAAGAAGAGAGATATATTTCTCTATCGATCTACTACCTGGATCTGCCCCGATATGTAAGGCACCTTATAGAATGAGTCTACTTGAATTAACGAAACATAAAATTCTGTTGCAAGAAATTTTAGTTAAAGAATATATCAAACCAAGTGTCTCACCTTAGGGAGCACCAATTCTTTTCATTAAAAAGAAAGATGGGACCTTGAGACTATGCATTGACTATCAAAAACTAAATAAGATGACAATCAAGAATAAGTATCGATGTTAGGGTCCTAACCCGCACATAGGTAGATTAATATATTCGGATGTAATAAAGGTCAATATTAATAAGGCCTTTCAATAAAATAGAATAACGCGAATGTAAGAAGACCTAATAGAAGCTTCCACTTCTAGAAGGATCTTCCTCTAGATGCTTCTCTTGATAGACATTTTGTATAAATAAGGGTCGAGGGTATGAAAACCCTAGCTTGGAGATTATTGTAACATAGCACTGCTCGATTGGAGGTTGCCCCCTCGAAGATGCCTGTGAACATTGCTTTCTGAATCAAAGTGTTATTTCTATTGTTGTTCTTATATCATTTATGTGTTATTGCGGAGATTATGCTGGATATTTTACTATTATTCTACCATTTCTAGCATTTTATTTCTGTTCTGCATATTTTTATATCTGGTATCTTGCAAGTGGTATCAGAGCACTTTCCTTGGCAAAAATTGTGGGAATTTTTTTTTTCAGGGTAGAGATGTATTCCGGCATCTTTAAACCACAGAGATCTGTCATTACGCGCATAAACCCACAATTGAGGGATTCATACATGCAGGAAATACAAGTGGTTCTTAAGCACACATATGTTGGCCACCCTTGTAACCCCTGTTGGTACCCCTTCGAGTGGTAGCACATCAAACAACACCTGTGTATGGATCAGCCTAGATTTCCTGAAGCCCTCTTTAGATAAACCTATGGACTGTCGGACTGCTATAGTGTCACTGAGAACATCACTCGGGAAGATACTCTCTAGTACCTGGGTAGTCGGGTATTACGGCTAAGGGTACGGTCTATCCTCCTTAGTTAGTGCCTTGAGATATTGGGCCGAGTACTACTATTGGACCCCACACGTATATCAAAGAGCTATAGCACAGGGCAAATCCTTGTCTGTAGAACCCGTGAATACCTAACCCTTAGGGGACAGAAACATAAACGAATTAAAAATAGACCAGATCTATTGCCACGCAACTGTGTTCGGGTTTCCAAGTAAATACACATCTCTTTCTGGTTAAACATTTGGATATTTCATCACTACAGTATTCTTCAGACCGGAGTATAACTCCGTAGGTGTAAAAAAAAAAAAAAAATCTGGAATTTTTTTCACCATTATTTGAGACCTATTCCATTGGATTCATCTCTCCGCCCTTATCACTTTCATCCATATCATTTTTAGACAAAAAATTTTACCCTGCCCGCCCCTCTTTAGTTCACCCATCCTCATGGCCCATACCCGTAGCCAAGACCTGGAAGCTCGCTTCAACACCATGCAATCCAGTTTCCTAGAAACCCAAAAAGAAGTAAACAAACTCAGTGTTATTTTTTCCTCCATCGATTCATCCATCAATGCTACCATAAATACAACCATGCAGTCCTCAATGGAGGAAGTCAAACAAGAACTTACCACCCAGCTTGAATATGTTTTTGCAGCCCTCTGCACCAAACTGAAGATCCGTACAAATGACCATTTCTCTGAAGCACATCCAAAGAATGAAGGCGAAACTTCCTCCCATTCCCATACCTTTCAGTCCCATCACTTTCAATGTGACATACGCCTTCCACAGGTGGACGTGACCAAATTTGATGGCTCAGACCCCACTGGTTGGGTAACCCAAATGGAACATTATTTCTCTTTATATGGCATTATCGATGACTTGGCCAAACTTCGGTATGGTGTTCTCCATCTAGATCAAGAACGTTGGCAATGGTGGAAATGGAGAAAAACTTCTCATCAAGGGTATATTGCTTGGACCCAATTTGTGACTGAGCTTTATGAATTCTTTGACATGGACACCAACCATTTGGGCCGTTTGACAAAGTTGAAGCAATCTGGAACAGTAGAAGACTTCATAGCGGCCTTTGAACGCCTGGCTTTTCGAACAGAGGGCATGACTGATGGTTTCTTTCGAGAGTGTTTTATTAGTGGCCTCAAGGAGGAGATTCGGGCCCATGTCCTCATGGCTCGAACCTCAACTTGGGTGGAGGCTACTAAAAGAGCTAAAGAAGCACAACAAGTGGTATCATCTCAAAACTGAAAACCCTCCTTTATCCCTCGCCCTAAACCCGTCACTCCCACTACTCCCTCCGCCCCATTAAAAATCCAAAAATTGACCAAGGCTGAAATGGTTGAACGCCAACTCAAATGCCTTTGTTATAATTGTGATGAAAAATATTTCCCGGGCCACAAGTGTAAGGAACAAAATCTTTTTATGGCCATCTCTGAGGACATTTCAGAAGAGGATGTTGAAACTCCCCTTGTGTCTGAGTCACCTGAAATCACTGACATAACCCCTCCCTCGGACCCTCCTGAAGTAGAACCCGTCATTTTCCTCAATTCTCTCACTAGTTTTTCCGCTCCCCAAACCCTCAAGTTAATCGGTTACATCAAGCATCGGAAGGTCATCATTCTGGTTGATAGTGGAAGCACCCATTATTTTATTCATCGCCGCATTGCCCAAGAAACTCATTGCTACATCCATGTTGTCAATAATTTCCAAATCATGATTACCAATGGTGGTTCCATGAAATGTGGAGGGCACTGTGAAAATGTGCATCTCCAAATCGGTGACTACCACCTAAAATCCCATATGTTTTCTATCGACATGGGTGGTTGTGACATTGTGTTGGGTGTCGAATTTCTAAGAACTTTGGGTCCCATTCTCATGGATTTTAAGGCATTAACCATGCAATTCGACCAGGAAGGCCACCAATATAAATTCCAGGGCATCACTGTTGGTTTACCTGAGGTCATTAGTTCCCATCGCATGGAAAAGCTGCTAAAAAAAGGTCATTATGGTGTCATTGCCCAACTCCATGACATTCAAGCAACGGAAACACCCCCGGTGCCACATGACCTCCAAGCTCTCCTTTCTAAACATCAAATGGTATTTTACACTCCCCAAGGCCTCCCTCCTTCCCATGGTGTTCATGATCATTCCATTCCCCTTGTACCTGTAAGCCTTCCTCCCAATATCCATCCATATCGCCACCCCTTCTCACAAAAAAATGAAATTGAGAAAATGGTCCAGGAACTCCTTAATGCAGGCGTTATCCACCCTAATACGAGCCCTTAATCTTCTCCTGTAGTCATGGTCCTGAAGAAATAAGGTTCTTGGAGAATGTGTCATGACTTCCGTGCCCTCAACAAACTAACCATTAAAGACAAATTTCCCATTCCTGTCATTGATGACCTCCTGGATGAATTGATTGACGCCCAATTCTTTACTAAACTTGATCTTCACTTGGTCTATCACCAAATACGTATGAAAGAGGCAAACATTCCCAAGACGTCCTTTCGCACTCATGAGGGCCACTATGAGTTTCTGGTCATGCCCTTTGGCTTGTGTAATGCTCCCTCCACCTTCCAAAGCCTCATGAATCATGTATTTCGTCCCTTTCTCCGTCATTTTGTCTTATTTTTCTTTGATGATATCCTCATCTATAGAAAAACCTGGACCGACCATCTTACTCATGTGGATCAAGTTCTCCATCTCCTCTCCCAGCACCAACATTTCCTAAAACAGTCTAAATGTGCTTTTGGTGCCTTAGAAGTAGAATAATTGGGTCATCTGGTTGGCAAGGATGGCATTAGGGTGGATCCAAAAAAGATTGAAGCTATGCAAGATTGGTCGCACCCAAAGACTCTCAAAATCTTGCTTGGATTTCTGGGCTTAACAAGGTATTATCACAAGTTTGTTAAGAACTATGGAAAGATTGCAGCACCTCTTACTGCTCTCCTAAAAAAGAACTCTTTCACTTGGACTCCAGCCACTGCTCAAGCTTTTCAAACCTTGAAGACAACCATGTGCACCACTCTAGTTCTGGCCCTTCCTGATTTCACAAAGACCTTTGTGTTGGAATGTGATGCCTCAGGGAAAGGAATTGGCATTGTCCTTATGCAAGAGGTTCGACCTTTGGCCTTCACCAGAAAGCAATTGTTGGAAAGGAATCTGGGAAAACCCATTTATGAAAAGGAAATGTTGGCTATTCTGCATGTCATTGAGTTGTGGTGCCCTTATCTCTTGGGACAATGCTTCCAAATCAAGACCGACCATCAAAGCCTCAAGTACATTCTAGAACAACGCATTTCCTCCCATGAGCAACAAAAATGGGTGACTAAGCTCTTTGGTTATGATTATGAGATCATTTACAAGAAAGGCAAAGACAATGTAGTGGCGGATGCACTGTCCCGAAAATATGAAGAAGAAGGATCCCTTTTTTCTCTTTCCTTCATTGTACCCAATTGGCTCCAAGTTGTGCGACAGGAATGGCTTCAAGACCCCAAAAGTTTGCATCTGATCCAACAATTGCAGAACAAGGCTCTGACTCCCCTAGGGTACTCTTGGCTACAGGATGAGCTTCGATACAAAGGTCGTTTGTATTTAAGTAAACAATCAAAGCTTAAATACACGGTACTTTTTGAGCTTCATGCTACACCCACAGTGGGGCACTCAGGGTTCACCAAAACATATGACCGAGTCAAACGTTCTTTTTTCTGGGATGGTATGAAACAGGACATCCGTAATTTTGTAGCTGAATGTGAGGTGTGTCAACGCAACAAGGGAGAAACAGTCAAATCTCCGGACACACTACAACTGCTTCCGACTCCACCGGCTATTTGGAAGGATATCTCTATGGACTTTATTACTGGCTTACCAAAATCAGGGAATAAATTAGTCATAATGGTGGTTGTAGATATCCTTTCCAAGTATTCTCATTTCTGCGCTCTTCAACACCCATTTACTGCATCCACGGTGGCTCAACTTTTCATGGACCAAGTCTTCAAGCTTCATGGCATGCCGCACTGTATTGTTTCTGATCGTGACCCAACTTTCACAAACAATTTTTGGCAAGAATTGTTTAAGCTCTAGGGCACCCAATCGCATCTCAGCACAGCTTATCATCCCCAGAATGATGGTCAAATGGAATTTGTCAACAAGTGTTTGGAAACATATATGATATGTTTTTCTTCTGAAAAACAACATCAGTGGGTTCAATGGATACCCATAGCCGAATGGTGGTACAACACTTCCTACCATACAGCTACTCGCATGACTCCTTTTGAAGAAGTATATGGAAAGAAGCCACCTTCAGTTCTCCCATACTTACCGGGTACCTCGAAGGTCTAGGCGGTTGACCAAACACTTACAGTTTGAGAGGATATTCATCATACCTTTAAAGAGAACTTGGTCATGGCACAAAATTGCATGAAGCAACAAGCAAATCAAGGTCGCTCTAAACATCAATTTGCAGAAGGGGATCAGGTGTTTCTGCGGCTGCAACCATACAAGCAAACTTCCCTCAAGGCAGAGCATTGTCAGAAGCTAGCACCCAAATTTTATGGTCCTTATACAATTCTCAAACCCGTGGGACAAGTCGCATATCAGTTAGCTTTGCCCAGTCAGTCGAAGCTACATCTATTTTTCCATGTTTCATGCTTAAAGAAGGTGATTGGAACTCGGTGCCAAATTCAAACCAACCTTCCTGAGTTAGCTGAAGAAGGATCCATTTGGCTACAGCCAGAAGCAGTTTTGGACCAGCATGAGCGTCGCCTACGTCAACGAACCATCAAGGAAGTGCTAGTCCAGTGGAAAGATACGAATCCAGCAGATGCCACTTGGGAACCAACTACCATTCTGCAGGAGTTTCCTCATCTCAAGCCTTGAGTACAAGGTTGTTTTTAAGGGGGCGGACATGTTAGGGTCCTTACCCGCACATAGGTAGATTAATATATTCGGATGTAATAAAGGTCATTATTAATAAGGCCTTTCAATAAAATAGAATAAGACGGATGTAAGAAGACCTAATAGAAGCTTCCACTTCTAGAAGGATCTTCCTCTAGATGCTTCTCTTGATAGACATTTTGTCTAAATAAGGGTCGAGGGTATGAAAACCCTAGCTTGGAGATTATTGTAATAGAGCATTGCTCGATTGGAGGCTTCCCCCTCGAAGAGGCCTATGAAAATTTCTTTTTGAATCAAAGTGCTATTTCTATTGTTGTTCTTATATCATTTCTATGTTATTGTGGAGATTATGCTGGATATTTTACTGTTATTCTACCATTTCTAGCATTTTATTTCTATTCTGCATATTTTTATATCTGGTATCTTGCAATCGCATACCCAAAATGAACGACCTATTTGACCAAGTTGGAGGAGCAAGGATCTTCTCTAAGTTAGATTTAAGGTCTGGTTATCACCAAGTCATAATAAAAGACGAAGATATAGATAAAACAACATTTAGAACACGTTATGGACACTGAGTTTTTTGTAATTATGTTTGGTCTTAGTAATGCACCAACAACCTTTATGTGTTTGATGAATAGTATATTTAGTCAATATCTAGATAAATTTGTGTTGGTGTTTATCGATGATATTTTAGTTTACTCGAAAACAAAAGAAGAACATGAAGAACATCTGAAAATAGTATTGCAAACCTTAAGAAAACACAAGTTGTATGCAAAGTTCGATAAGTGTGACTTCTACCAAAAAAATATACAGTACTTAGGACACGTGATATCCAAAGAGGGTATTGCAGTTGATCCAGAAAATATAAAATCCATTATGGAATGGTCTATCCCTAAGGATGTAGTAGACATCAGATCATTGATGGGAATTACCGATTATAACCGAAGATTTATCGAAGGATTTTCTAAGATTGCATATCCAATTACATACCTACAGAAAAAGGGAATAAGATTTACTTGGTCACAAAAGTGTCAGGACAACTTTGATAAATTAAAAGGATTGTTAACTACAACACCAATCCTAAGGGTAGTGGATCCCAATAAAGATTTCACAATTTGCATGGATGCAAGCAAAAAAGGCTTGGGAGGTGTCCTAACACAAGATGGACACGTCATCTATTACAAATCATGTAAACTAAAATAACATGAACAAAATTACGTTACAGATGATTTGGAATTAGAAGCCATAATTCATGCGTTGAAAGTGTGGTGACATTATTTAATATGGAGAAGGTTTTTGTTACTAACTGACAATAGTGGTGTAAATTTTTTATTCAGTCAACTAGATCTCAACACAAGTCAAGCGATATGGCTAGCCTTTTTAAGTGAATTTTATTTCGAAGTACGACACATTAAAGGAAAAGAAAACAAAGTTGTAGATGATGTAAGTCGGAGGACTAATGAACTTTATGAGATAAGTGTTAGCAAAGAAGAAAACGACATCGAACAAAGAATAAAATATGCAATTTTTAATGACGAAAAGTACATCAAAACAACAACAGATTTACAAGAAAATGCAGAAAAACTGAACAAAAAAGATCTGAGTATAGATAAAAATGGACTGCTAAGGTTCAAAAATCCGCTGTACATACCTAATTATGCTGATTTAAAATCAACAATTCTTGACGAATTACACAAAAGGTCGTATTCTGGTCATCCAGGATACCAGAAAATGATAACATCCTTAAGCAAATTGTTTTATTGGCCTAACGTGAAGAGTGAAACAACTAAATATTTATCTAAGTGCGTAGATTGTCAAGAGGTAAAGGATGAACATCAATATCCAACCGGTCTGCTACAACCTCTACCTATACCAGAATGGAAGTGGGATGTTATCTCGTTGGACTTCATCACAGGTTTTCCTAAGACTCAAAAGCAAAATGACTCGATTATGGTAGTGATTGATAAACTTAGAAAATCTGCACATTTTATACCTGTGAAATCTACTTATAAAACAATTAATATTGCTGAAATGTTTATGAAAGAAATATTTAGATTGAATGGAATTCCTAATATGGTGATCTTCGATAGAGATGCCAAATTTACGTCAAAGTTTTGGAAGGAATTATTTGCAGGATTGGATACTAACATGAATTTCAACACAAGCTACCATCCACAAATGGATGGGCAAACCGAACGAATGAATCAGGTTGTGGAAGACATGTTATGAATGTACTTGAGAAAGAAACCAACTAAATGGAAGGAGTACCTACACTTAGTTGAATTTTCTTACAATAATGGCTATCAGACATCAACCAAGATGATTCCCTTCGAAGCATTATATGGAAGGAAATGCACAACCCCGATTAGATGGGATAATCTAGTTGAAAGGCTTTTGATGGGACCAGAAATTCTCCAGGAAATGGAGAAAATGGTGAAAAGGGTACAACAGAATTTAAAGAAGGCCCAAGACTGATAAAAAATCTACGCATATTTAAAAAGGAGACACCCAGAATTTCAAATTGGGGACCATGTATATTTGAAATTCAAAGTAAAGAGGATCTCTCTAAAGCTAGGAAATTGTTCAAATTTGGCACCCAGGTTTTGTGGCCCCTTCGAGATTTTAACTTGAATCGGACACGTGACATATCAACAAGCACTTCCTGCAAACTTAAAAGTTCATAATGTTTTTCATGTTTCCTTATTAAAAAAGTATATTCATGATGCTATTCACATCATTGATTGGAACATGCTGCAGGTGGAACCAAAAGGAGAGTTCCAAGAGGAACCTTTGCGCATTCTGGACAGGAAAGAAACAATACTATAGAACAGAGCCATTTCCCAGGTAAAAGTGTAGTGGAAACACTTTAGCCCTGAGGAGGCCACTTGGGAATTGGAGGAAGATTTGCAGAAATATTATCCAAACCTATTCCGAGAGAGGAATGAACACTAAGGACAATGTTGTAACTAAGGGGGAGAGGATGAAATTATTTTCCATTTATGGAAAATCCGAATTTGGAATTTTTATTGTTCTAAGTAATTATTTGATGGTTGTTGGGAAAATATTTGACTTTGCCAACTAACCTCTTTTATTTTGACACATGTGAAAGGCAAACTTTTAATAAATTAAATGTTGGAAGACAAATGGAACAACCAAGTTAAAATAGTTGATCATGACTCCATGAGTGGGGAACAGGTTTGAGTTACCTCAAGGATGATTTTTACAAGTGGAAAATATGGAATTTGACCAATAGCATCTCCTAAAAATCAAGGATTTTTAAAGCTGCAAATTTCCCGAGGGAAGGAAAGACTTAGGCACAAGGATGCATAGTTAACAACATATGGAGGAGGTAGGATGTTTCTTAGTATGTTGGGGGAAAATAAACTATTTGATGTTATGAGCACTATGAGTGTGAAGCAAATGAACTTTTGATCTATGGATTGTGACTATAGCTAAGGAGGATCATTTAGTTTTCTCTTATGGACTCATGGTCAAGCTAAGGGGTGAACAGGGAAAGTGAACTTGGTTGTTCTGTTCTATGGTTGGGTGGAACGTGGTTGTTCCAGTTGTATTCCAACATCAGGTTTCAGATATGTATATTGGCTTTCATTCCTTGTTAATGTTATGTTATGATTATTATATGTTAGGAATATGATGGCTTATTAGAGTTAAATAATATTGCATGTATTGTTTATTTGAAATGTGATGGTGGTATATATATATATATATATATATATATATATATATGCTCATACATACAAAAATAAAAGAACTATTGTATGTTCCTATTGGGCCATTAAATATGGTTATACACATATAATTAACTATGTGTGTGTGTGTGTGTGTGTGCTCATGCATAAAGAAATGGTAGAACCAATTGTTATGTTCCTATTGACCATTGGATTATATATATATATGGAATTACTAGTCAAATTTGTAAAACACCACAGAGAATAGATAGAATGAATAACAGTTCGAATACATTCTTTAATACCACAAAAACATAGTGATGAAATCAAAGTATCTTGAAAAAGAAACCATTGTAATCAATTCAATCATTGTGCAATATTATAGTTGGAGTACCATAGACCAAATACTCCACAACCCCTTGTATTTTAAACAGAGTTCTAAGAAGTATACATAGAATTTGTATGTAACCGAAGTAATGCGTGCATAGATTAGAACTTGAATACCTTTCGAGCAAGATGTTCCCTTCATCTCATTTCCTCAATTTTCACAACCTGCAAAGGAAGAAAAATGAGGGTTTAGTAAACTATGTGTGCATAGAAGAACTAGATGTGCATTGCCTCCTTCCATCATTCACCAAAGTGATTCCCAAGTCTTCGGCCATATACAGAGCAGGGGAAATGATAGTATATAGCGTAGAGGTCGATTTCGCATAGAGCACAGAGGCAAGTTTTGTGTTACAGGAATGAAAATGGAAAATACAAAGAACAACTTACTACCTCGAGGGCCTTGCTAGAGGAGTAAACACGGTTGGTACGCACCCTTACCTTTGCTATGTGAAGTCAAGGGAGGTGGCGAGCCCACGTTGGGTAGTAATGCCTAAGTGTCAAGTCTGGAGGGTATGAGATAGGTCTCCCCATTAATGGACTAGGCCAAGCTTAAATGCCTACAAGACCCAACCTGTCATACACCATTAAAACTGTTTTGAACCCCTTTATTGTTGAGTTATTTTACTAGTCGAGTAGGGTTATTAACAATGTTATGGTATATGTTCGTCGCACTATACTAAATCCATACGTTGTTATGGTATCCATACAATAGACTATATGTAAAAGATATATGTATTTTTATGGATAGTTTTAGGATTATGTAATCCATATAATAGTCTATGTGTTAAAAGATATGTATATTGTTATGGATAGTGGTAGTGTTAGAGTATCCATATGATAGTTTATGTGGTAAACAATATATATATATATATATATATATATATATATATATATTGATACACATAGTTCTAGTGTTATGGTATCCATATGATATCCTATACGATAAACGATATATATCATTATGGTTAGTATTATTGTCGCTGATAGTACATATGACAGGCTATAATTATAGTCTATATTGTTTATCAGAGCTAGGAGAGTTATGTATAAGTGTATAATATATGATTATGATAGTCTATTTCGCAATGTGATATGGATAGCATGTATTGACATAGACATGGTGGTTATTCTAAGGGCCATGACAGTCCTGGTCACAATTTCTTTTCAATAACAATTAAGTGTATGATTCTAATCCAATAATGACGGTAATCCTGCTATGCATACAATAAAGGAATAAATATATGTTTAATGGATTATCTCTGTGTCACAATCAATGTTGGAGAGTCAAGGAATTTTAATTTCCCCTAACAAAAATTTTAATTTTTTGTTATTTGGGAAATTTGGGGTACATTACAATTCATGTTTCTTCACTTAACTTATTTTACAACGTAAGTCTGTTCTATTCAATGGTTGGGAATAAAATTTTCCCAAAGAATGGAATGAGGAACTGATGATGGGTCTCTCTCTTGAATTTTTTTGAGGGAACCCATCAGTTTGTGTTAAATCCCCCTTCCATTTCATGTCTCAAGTCTTCTATGGAGAAAAAGAAACGTCAACCATAGTTTCGTACTCGACCAAAAACCAAAGATAACTTTTTATTTTTCTATTTTCATCCTTGAATGTTTGGTGTTTTTTTTGTCATTATTTTCTCATTAGCAGCAATCTCCTAAAATATTCTTTATTTATTTATTAGGTGGGATCTCGCCATTGCGGTTGAGAAAGGAAATATTTTCACTGTGAAAGGTAATCGGGTTTCACCTTGGGAATCCCTTTTCTTAACTCATAATTTTGAGACTTTGGAATTTGATTATGTAGAGAAAATTCATTTATGGACTGGCTTTCAACATCATCACTCGAATAAAAGTCTTTTGTATAAGAGTCTTGACATGGATTATATCTATTTTTTTACTGTAATTTTTAACTCGTAAAACTGGAACATAATACAATATTTCTATGTTCTGTGGCATATGTTTCCTATCTACGTCAAGTCAAAATAGTATGCATATTATTTTTGTGATACGTTTTTCCTTTAATACATGACTTCATAATTTTTTCTTATGAGAGAGACATCTGATGAACAAAAAAGATAATCTATACTATAGGTAGAGAAGAATTTACATTATGTTATGTGTAAGTTCCTTCATTATAATTCTAGTATAATTTCAATACAACAATGGAGACATGAATGTGTAAC
>ML823293.1:81854-95196 GCA_009831015.1 Picea engelmannii | reverse complement strand
CAATAAAATAGAATAAGGCGGATGTAAGAAGACCTAATAGAAGCTTCCGCTTCTAGAAGGATCTTCCTCTAGATGCTTCTTTTTAGTATAAATAGGAGTGGAGGGTATGAGAACCCTAGCTTGGATATTATTGTAACAGAGCGTTGCTCGACTGGAGGTTGCCCCCTCGAAGAGGCCTGTGAACATTGCTATCTGATTCAAAGTGTTATTTCTATTGCTATTTCTTATATCGTTTCTGTGTATTGTGAAGATTATGCTGGATATTTTACTGTTATTTTGTCATTTCTAGCATTTCATTTCTATTTTGCATATTTTGTATATCTGGTATCTTGCAATTTATCTATGACTTCCTCTTGTTCTTGCTTTAGGTCCACTATGGTATGTTCTTTTTCTTCCTACACAAGACGAAGGTGAGCTTCGGTTGCATCAACTATTCTTTGGAGTTGGGTAGTCTCATCTCCCAACGTTGTTTCTTCTGATGGTGGGGGCACAGTGGACATTGCACAATTGGAGTGAAGGGATTGATGTACCCCTCTCAGCTCTGCTTCAATTCTTACATACATGGTTTATTTTTTTTCTTCATTTCTCTGTAAAATATCTTCTTAGGCGTCTGATAGAGCTATGATAATAAAGTCGAAGTCATCGACCATGAGTACAGTATGCAGCTTCGACTTAATAACTTTGGACTTCTTCTGTGATGTAGGTTTCATTAGGGAAACCTTTATTTTCTTGGACGTCTCTTGCTCTTCAAGGGGGTTCCTAGGCGGTGTTACTTCACCCTTATTCTGCTTGTCTTCTTCCCCTTCTTCCTCTTCTTTGTCCACTTCATCGTCTCCTCCTCCGTTAGGTGAATTTGATGCAGTTTCCTCTGATGTGTTGTATATTTCTTGTACATATTCCTTCTTTTTCTTCCTGCTACTACTGGGGCATCGTACTCTTTGCGAGTAATCACTGGAATTCCAATGAGTTTGGGGTCAGACAATTTTGCATGGTTGACTAGCACTAGGAGTTCTTCTGGACACTCCTTGGTGATTTCTTCCATGTCCTCCTTGGTGAGCTTGTAAAAGGACTGAAGCTCTTCTTTATGTTCGTCTCTGTGCGCAATGATATATATATAATTCCTATCTACATAGAACTTAACAACTGGTCTGAACCTGTCCAAGGTGTTCAGCATCATACGAGGGAAAGAATCAATCTCCCTCATTAACTGCAGGTAGTAGGTATGGAACACCATGTTCGACTGCCATTGTTTCCCCATATCACTCGAATACCAGAGCATGGTGAACTTCGCAGCTAGTGGCTCGAATGGATCAATTTTAGAGAAGGTCGCTCCTTCCGGCATCTCCCAAGCAATGAATGTGATGAGGATCAGTAGCCATCTAAAGTGGAATTCATAGCCCTGATCATGAGTTTCACGACAGTCCTATTCTAATTAGTTGATGAGGTAACACGCCCAGTTCATTTGTAATCTTTCCACGCATTTTCCTGCGAGGTCAACAACGAACCCTATGATCTGCGTGGGTATGTTCTTCCTTACTAGCCTACCAATGATCAACTAGCAGGCTACGCGCACTGCACCATTCTGGATGGAGGCTACCTTGTAACCTCAATTCCCCTTCTCGACATCGCCATAGGTGTCTTTAATATTCTTCACCAGAGCGTGATCTGCAGCCTTCCCTGGATAAAAGTCTTGTGGGTCTGGTCCTTGCATGCTCAATCCAGTGATCCTATGGATCAATGCCGGATCGATGGTGATATACCTTTCCAACCATAGATAACCACTGTGGAAGCACAACAGCAGCATCTTAACGAATGCGTTAACCTCTTGATGTCTTCCAAAGTGTGGTATCTTCATCACATTCAAGATAATGGACCTCGCAATGTCCATAGTCCATGGTTGGGGGATTATCTTCGACTTCTTCCCCTTGGTCTCGGTCAAATATTTTTGAGGTGTGAGCATGCCATAGCTCTTGCGGTCTCCTAGGTTATAGTCACCGATATTCAAGGTTGGAATCCTCTCCAACTATAGTCTCACTGCTTGTATTCCCTTCAAGAGGTACATAGTGATGACTTTGTAGTCGAAGTCCCTTAGGACACTGTCACAACTCACCACACTGGCCAAGGGTGGGATGTAGTCAGGTAGGATGGATGGTATTAGCTTCGTATTTGCCAAGTCATCACGATGTTTGGTTCTTTTCTCAGGATGGTCTATATCCGCAAGAAGTTAATGGGAAGGCTTGCACTCCATCGTCGATGGGGCTTCGATGCCTGCGAACATCACCTTCTTGGCCATGAGGTCTATTAGAATCTCTTCGATGGATTTTTTTGTTGCGCTAATTTTGTCCGACATGCACACTCGAGATCTGATATCTTAGGTCACTGAACAATACTCAATGTAATAGAATGGATGGTGAGGTCTCAATTATCACTATGTGAAATCAACTAGTTCTGTGGGATCGCATGATCACAATTGGAAAAAGTGTTCTCGGTGCAACGCTCGACAGGATAAATAGACATTCTCATACCAGACTCTTCCAATAGGAAGGAATGCGTCAATCAATGCAGTTCCATCTGTTATGGTGCGATCCCAACGGTTCAAGGGAGAACGTTTTGGCAATAATTGTGTTTCTAGTCGTTTTGGAGCATCGTTCTAATAGTCATAATTCCTCCAATGGTTATATTTCTTCACCGTGGTGAAGTTCCAATCTTTGTTGTACTGATATTCTGATGAACTTCAACTTCTGGAAACCTTCCTTCTGCGAAGTCTTCCCTGGAACTTCTTGCAATTTTTCTAACTTTGCTCTCTTCTTACTGAGCTTTCTGGCCTTCTTTCTTGTGATCTGAATCATTGGTTTCCTCTTTCCATTATCATTCTTATCTCCTCTTGGCATGATAAATTCGCACTGTGGAGGGTCTTTCATAAGGTTCAAGGGTAATATTTCTTCTCTTTCTGGGGTAGGTGCTCTACTGTCTTATACAGACAGGTGTCTCCAATCTTATCGTGTCCTTTCAAATTCGACGTCCATATCTTTGGTCCTTAGTAGATTTGACTGGTTCTCTTATTCTTCTAGTAAGTGCGCTATTCTCCTAGCCATGAAATATCTTAGTTCTTTCTTTTTTTGTTCTAGATCCTTCTCTTCTTGTTTACTTCATATCTGATCTTTTTCAATCCAGGTTTTTCCTAGCAATATAGAAAATGGGGCATTGTTCTCAACAAATTTAACGATCTCAAATTCTTCTTCTATCGAAGTGCCATGAGCACTCATAGATGTTTGGGTAAGTATTCCACATAGATTTATCAACTTTCCTCTAAATAATCCTATTCCTCCTAATGAAGGAACCATAGCAGGCTTTCCCAAAATTTCCCAAGTTCTTTCTGTCATGATATCCACTTGTGTTTCCTCATCCAAGACACAGTCTATGTTGAAGTCTCCTATTCTTGTTTCTATGTACTCTTTCTCTTTTAAGACCTCTGATAAGTTTATATCTCTATGATTGTTTAGGGTTTCTTTCATCTATAGTAATACAGTCTCTGATTCTTTTTAGGGTTCTATCATATCCTTAGTTTCTTGGCTTGTCTCATAGTTTTCTTGTCTCATATTCATCTTTTCAACTTTTGCAATCATTCTATGGAAATCCAAAACTTCATGGTCCATAGCTTTACAACAAAGGAAAATAGAACCTTTACCAGGGCACTCCTTAGAAATATGTCTCAGTCTTCTGCAACTATAGCAAAGAGTTAATCCTCTCTTTCTCTTGAACTAACCTTTCATGTATTGCGCACTGGGATCACAGTAACTAACCTGCAAAAAAATCTTTCTAGCATCCATTTGTTAGTCCAAACATTCTTTCTATGCATAGGAATAACATATCTTTCATTATTTCTATCAGATATATTCATATCAAGACTTTTTTCTTCTAGTTGTACCCTAGTTCTCAGATTAGGACCAATTTTATTAAACATACCTAGATCCATTCTTTCGAAATAAAAAATTTCACTTATCTTACCTTTCTCAGAGCACAAAGCTTCAAGATCTTACCTCTTTTCTTCAGATCAGACTTATCTTATTAGCACAGAGATTTGAAAGTTAAGTAGACAACTGTGCACTAAAGTAGCAGATCTACGCATAGAGATTTCTCTTTTCTTCAGTCCCTAGCAATCACAGTTTCGGTCCCAGCAACAGAACCATTTTTTGGCATAGGGGTAGACCCAGGGTTCAACACACCAAAAAAACCCTAACTACCAGCCCTTTTAGCAACACCTGCAAAGCGGATGAAGTCTCACCCAAGGTAGAGGCATGGGTGGTTGCATGACTCAAATGTCTGCAACCTAGTTGGGATGCAGATTTGTGATTACACCACTCTAAAAAATCACTTAGCAATTAGAATTCATCGGTATTTAACCTTTATTCACATCACATATTCAAGCCCTAATTACATAACATCGCATTATTCAACCAGATCTAACACATCTAAGCACTTATCATTAGGAAAGAGATCAGATCTAGCATTCATTCACATCATTAAGCACTTAATCTATAATACCAAGTTCATCTAGACATTCATTATTGCACTAAGATTAAATAATATGAACAATATAGAAACCATAATACACAAAGAAACCATAACACAGGATATATGTGGTTCACCCCAGTGTGGGGCTACGTCCACCAACTCTTCTCTTCTTTATTTTCTTCTGTAAATATTCTACAAGAACAGAGCCCAAAAACCCCACTCTGCATAGGACAGGAGATTTGATGCACCTTGCCAGATCCTCCTTCCCTGAGTTAGGTCATAGCGAAAGCCTTCTTACAATAACTTGCACTTAGCTTTGCAAGTCTTAACACATAGTATGCACAAAGCCTCTAGCTCCACACTAAGCCAATTCTACTAGGTCTCTTCACTTAGCACACTGACACCTTCTTACATCGCCTAGCTTTCTATTTATACATTAAAAAATGGGCCTAAACATGGGTAAACACATGGGCCAACATCCCATACCTGTTACATAAACCCTAATCTCAAAACTTCCCTAAAAAGGGGCCAAAATCCCGCGATCTCAGCTTCAACTTGCGCTTTGCCTTCGACCAGCCTGTTGAAGTCCCAAAAATTGTCAAACATGACCAAGGTTATCCAAAACTTGGTCGAGGGCCAACAATGTTTGTTTTGAATATTAATTAGTTACCAACCACAAAAATCACTTCGAGAACAAAGTATTTGCAGAAATATCAACCTAATTAGGATTCACCCATGAGTTTGCCTCACCTTATTACCCACAATCCAATGGGAAAGTCGAGGCCATAAACAAAGTACTCAAAACTATGCTCAAACGCACAGTTGACAAACACAAGACCAATTGGCACCATGTGATTTTTCCGTCTTTATGGGCATATCAAACAACTGTCAAAACAACCATCGGTTTCACACCCTTCCCCTTAGTCCATGACATCAAATCTGTCCTACCCATCAAGTGTGAAATCCAAACATTGCACACAGAAATCGAGCTTTTGACCAATACACCTCCCCTGGAGAAATGATTGGTATCCCTCAAATCTCTCAATGAAGATCGACGGGCATCCTTATAGAACAATGAAGCAGAAAAAAATCAAACCAAAGCCACCTTTGACCACCAAGTTAACCCTCGGTTGCTTACCAAATGAGACCTTCTTCTCACCTACGATATCACCCACGATACTCTCGGCCATAGAAAATTTAAATCCCTATGTCAAGGACCCAATTTCATCCATCATTTCCTTACTAAGGGTGCCTACATATTAGGCCACTCCAGAGGTGCTACCCTCAAGGAGCCAGTCAATGGGTTATACTTGAAGAAATTATACCCTTGATTGTAACCATTTTACCTTAGGATTTCCTTGTGTTCCTAGTTGTTTTTAGTCTTTTTTTGAAACACATATCTCATTATGTTAGCCTAATCCAATGTCTTTTTTCCAACATATGAATTCTTTATTCACTTATCACATTGGGTATGCAGATGGACCCAGCCGCTGGACCCAGAATCTTGCTTCGACAACTTGGGGCCAGTTACACGCCATAACATGTGTTGCTCCACTCTAGTGGCATATGCCTCAACCCCACCACCAATAACCAAGTTGAATATGATGTTGTGATTGGTCTTCTCTCTGAGGCTATTCACCTTCATATTCTTCACCTTAGCAGCCTATTAGACTCTCATATCATTGTCTATCAACTCAACAACATGTATCATGTCTATATCACAAGTACCTGCAAGTAAAATTTCTAATACAAAATTTTGAGTCCATCACATTTGGTCATATTTATAGAAACCACAACCAGATGGAAGATAACATAGCTAATCAAGTACTAGATTGGAATTTATCACATTAACATACATATTGCATTCATCCATCAACAACTAAAGAAGAAAACAAATATCAAATACATAGAAACATGTCTCAAATGGTCTACTCATATATGTATAGATCGTTCCCGTGTTTGATACAAAAACTTAGTACATACATCGCTTAGCTCCATGGCTAGGCCCTCTCATCATATCTATACAAAATAGGGGATTTACAATGACTCCTACACAATACAAAATCAGGCCCAACTTGTATATGGTCCTCCTACCACCTAAGGTTACCCTAGTTGTGGTACATCCCCACTAGCTGGTGGAGTTCCCCCAGGTGGAATATCCATAGTAGGAATCTACCCCGTCATCAATCCACCTGCAACTGTTTTCCGTCGAATCACTGACTACCAATGTGGGTCCCCAACAATGGACAAATCCATGATACTCTCATCCTAGATCCGAAACCACAACTCCTCACATCCAAGACACCCTCGAGGTGCCTCCTCATCTCCTCCATGTCCCGGTCTTGTGCCCCTAACTCAACTCTACCCTAGCCCCATGTTGGTCATGCTCCCCTGCATGTGTTGGTCCTACCCTTGTTGCATGTGCCAGGGCTGCCCCCAGATCATTAAATTGATGACGCCTCCTAGGATGCCCCTCCTCTACCCGCTCATCATCCAACCCCTAAACAACATCATCCTCACGACCACCAGGTATTGAATTCCTTAAAAAATGAAGTAGCACCCATGGCCTTGAGGACGATGTTGTTTAGGGGTTGGATGATGAGCAGCATAACTTTGCTATTGAATTCCTTAAAAAATGAAGTGCACCCATGGCCTTTTTATAGCACCTCTTTGAGGTATTGTGCAACCAGCTTGTACTGTGGAAAGAGGCTAATTAGGGCATTTTTAGGTTTTTGACCAGCCACCCAGTCAGATCCAGTCCAGATTTGAGTGTCAAATCAACTTGGAAGCTGAACCAAAAGTGGGTGGGAGGCCAACCACTCTCATAAATGCACCATTCTCAGATGTGCAAGGCTTTTAACGACCACAGTCGCGCATCAAGCGCATGTGCGCTTTTCCTATGTTTATGTTTTGCGCATGTGCGTGCGCGCCCTGTGTAGTTATAGCGCACTTTAATTTTGTCACTGGTTGTATAGTTTGCGACCCTTTGGAAATGCTTTTGTGGTAATTTTGGTCCATGGGTGACCTCATAACTGTTTGGCGATGTTGAATTCTTGTAACCATTTGCGGATGAAATTTCAGTGATAACAACCCCCACCCTGGGGCTACACCCACCAACTCTTATTATTTATTATCTTTATTCAATCAGTTACAAGAACAGATCCTCAAAACCCTTACTCCTCACAGGACAGAATATCTGCACAACTCGCTAGATCCTTCTTCCTTGCATTATAGCACCAAGCCTTCCATAATCTGCTACAAGGACCTGCACTTAGCTCTACAAGTCTCTTACAATCATGCCCAAAGCACTTACAGACTCTACTTGCACTTAGCATACATTCACATCACATAGATGCACCATACTTCTATCTAGACTAAGTGTCTATTTATATATTAAAAAATAGGCCTAAACATGGGTAAACCCATGGGCTGACATCCCAATCCCATTACATAATCCCAAAAACCCAAAAAGGACACAAAAAGGGGTTGAGGTCCCATGATCTCTGCTTCATTTTTCGCTCCTCCTTTGACAGGATGTTGAAGTCTAAAAATAGGTCAACATGACCAAGAATCTCCCAAAATTTGGTCAAGGGCCAACAGGCCCCCAACACTCACCTGTGACTCATCCCGAGTCACTATGGTCTGATCAGTTCTGCTTCGAACACCTTGAGTTTGGCTCAAGCTACTTCGACTTGCTGCTTTGATATGGCCTCTTTCTTGGTGAACTCCGGTATCACTGTGCCATTCACTGGCCCTTCTAGGCACTATTCTACTGTGGTGACAACCTGTTCTAGCTCTGCTCCTCAGCTTTCAACCTCTGTGAACAATTGACATGCCTTATCTTGCACAAGTTAGATCCATTGAGTTACTTCCATAAATTTGCTCTGGATCGTATGGATCTGTTGTTGGGCGGTGTGTTTCTCTTGAGATCTCTTCATTCTGTCTATAGCTGATAGGGCCTTCAGTTGTGCCTGTAGTGTGTCTATGTGCTACTTTACTTCCTGGATTTGTGACTCTAGTGCCTACAATTCTGGATTCTCAGTGAGCTTCTCATATGTTTGGGCATTGCAGTTACTCAGTTGCTTACATTCTAGGGAAAGAGATTTTAGTCTGTCAACTGCGCTATGGGAAGTTGCTTTCGCTAGGTCTCTTACGTCTTGCGAGGTCTCGGGCACTGCGTATAGCTCCAAATATGCTATGCGTTGTGGTAGTTTTTGAATCACTTCTTCAAGTTGTGCCACCTTCTATGGGACTCTCACTTTAGCCTTTATTTCTATAACTTTCACAGAGCAAAGTGCTCTGTTGACCCTTTCCTTTACTTCGAGTTGCTCTGTGAGCAATTGTTCCTTTTCTTTCTGTAGCTGGACTTTTTCTTCATCCCACTTTGCTTGGAGAGAAATCTTTTCCCATTCTGTAGTACTATGTTTCTCTAAAAGGTATCCTTGTATTTGTGCTAAAGCCTGGGTGGCTTGCGTTGTTTCCTCATGTGCTCTTCGAAGGTGAGGTTCGACTATATCAACAATTTGGTGGAGTTGAGTTGACTCATCTCCTAGTTCTGGTGTTTCCAATGGCAGAGGCACAGTGGAAAATGTGTGGTTGGACTGTAGTGCTTGTTGCATCCCTTGAAGTTCAACCTTAATTTGATTGTATATCTCCTCCTTCTTATCCTCTTACTTCTCTTCTATATCCAGCGAATCATTGTTCAGGGCTGCTACGATGAAATCATAGTCATCTGAGGTGAGGATAGTGTTACACATTATTTTCATCATCCATATGATCGTTAATTATGTAAACCTATCTATTGCCTTTAGAGGGGTCAGTGGCCGGAGTTCCTGAAGAGAGAAGGGAGAAGAACTTTTCCTGAGAAAAGAAGTTGCATTTTCCCTTGTAAAAACCTTGTAAAAAAGGAAGTTCCCAGGTTTCTATATAGGCAGGGTGCGAGAATGCCTGATTCTCGTAGGTTGCACCATAGCTAGGGTGCGATATGTTCGCAGGGTGCAAGAATGCCTACACATGGGAAAAACAAGCGTTTTCTCGAATCTTCTAGAAGGAGAAACTTCTATGGTGAGGTGGCATCCGAATGGTTTGGATCTTACTCGCTTTCATGATTTAGTGGGATCATCCTAACCTCCTCACCTTATCCTCTTCAACTTGTAAAATGAGAGGAGTTCTCATGGAGAAAGTTAGCTTTGGAGCTTTGGAGATTTTGGGATTAGCTTGGATTGGATTGAGCTTTGGAGATTTTTAGCTTGGATATATGAGCCACTTTGTCAAGATAGATTGTGAATATTATCAGATCTATGCTCTCAGAATTCTTGGAGTGGAAGTGTGTGGGGAACGAAGGACAGTTGGAAGGGACCTTACGATATCAAGGCCGTGGTTGTAATCTCTCTTTCACATTTAATATGATACAGTAATATGATTCTTTCCTATAAAGCTTGTTGTGTTTTATTGTATGATTCCTTGATCACATACATAGGTTTATATCGATTTTATGCTATTTCTATCACTTTGGTTGGTTGTGTTCTTTTTCAAGTTCATCATTGTATGAATGTTGGAACGGAGCTAGGATGGCGATGGTGAGAGAAAGTGACATTTAAAGGGTATGTCACCTATCCCTCTTTAGTTAGTAAATTCAATATTTAAAACTTAAGGAAAGCGTCATGTTCTGGTGTGTTTTGTTCTAGATCTAGGTGGATCTAAGGAGATCAATTAGTGTCTGAACCTACCAATTAGTCTGATAACAGATAGTCTACATTTTGGTCATAGAGGCTTTCGATTTCTTCTGAGAAGAAGGCTTCGGGGGGGGAACTTTCCTTTTCTTCAAGGGATTCTCCTCGTCTCTAAGCGGTTTAACCTCACCTTTCTTCTTTTCAAATTATGCGCCATATATCTCTTCGCCATAACCTCCTTGCTTAGGTGAGATGGAAGAAGTCTTCGCTGAGGTACTACTTACATCTTGGGCTTCTTCATTTTTCTTTGTCTTGCTAGGTCCAGGTGTATCATGCACTACTTCTGGACTATCAATGTCGGACATCTTTGCAGGATCTGCTGGAATGAGGAGGTCCGCCAACCGGTCTTTGGTGATATGCTCCAAGTCCTCCTATGTCATCTTGTAGTAAGATTTAATTTTTTGCTTGTGCTCGTCAGTGCGCACTGAAATATAAATGAAATTGCGGTCCACAATGAATTTCATTAAAGGCCAAAACCTGTGGAGAGTATTTGGCCTGATGCAAGGCTCGGACTGGATGGTTGTCTTCAGTTGGTTGTAATATGTGTGGAATATAGAATTTGACTGCCATTGATTTTTCATGTCACTGGAATACCACAGTGTACTAAACTTCTTGGATAGAGGTTCAAAGGGATCAATGTCCAGGAAGGTCGCACCTTCTGGCATCTCCCATGTGATGAAAGTGATCAGAATTAGAAGCCAACTAAAGTGGAACTCAGATCCTTGATCTTGCACTTCCTTGCAGTCCAGTTCCAACTGGTTCACGAGGTACTTTTTCCAATTCATTTTTAGGCCCTCCGTGCACTTTCCTGCGAGGTTGACTACAAAACCAGTCACTTGGGTGTGTCGGTTCTTGCTGACTAACTTTCTCATGATCAATTGATAAGAAAGGCACACTACACCGCTCTAGACAGAAGCTACCTTGTATCCTCGCATTCCCTTCTATACATCTCTGTAAGTGTCCTTGATCCTTTGTCTGAGAGTGCGGTCCATGGATTTTCCAAGATAGAAATCTTGTGGGTCGGGTCCTTGCATGTTAAGCCCGATGATCTGATTTATCAACGTCATATCCACTATTATACACTGATTTAACCACAAGTATCTGCCATGGTAACAGGACAACAACATCTTGATGTATGAATTCACTTCTTGGTGCCTTCTGAAGTGAGCAATCTTCATGACATTGAGCAGTGTGGACTGCGCGAGGCTCATAGTCCATGACTGGGGAACTATATTCGAATTATTTCCATTTTTTTTGGTCAGGTACATATGTGGGGAGATCATGTTGTATACCTTCTTGTCGCCGAGGTTGAATTTGTAAACTTCAATGCCACAATATTTTCTTGGTCTATGTGAACTGGGCATATCCATTTCGGGAGGTATGTAGTAAAAAAAGTGTACTCAAAATATCTGGGCACACTGTCTCAATTGATTGCGCCACTCAGAGGTGGTATATAGGTGGGTAATATGATCGAAATCAACTTAGCATTCACGAGATCGTCTCTATTCTTGGTTCACTTTTCATCGGCTGGTTGGGATGGTCCGTCTCGAGCAGTGGATGGAGATGCTTGCACTATTCTTGTGGATGAAGCCTGGATACCTTCAGACATCGACATGAATTTCTCGGTCATCAAGTCGATCAAAACTTCTTCAGCAGATTTCTCTGTGGAGCTCAATTCTTCCAACATACAAACTTGGGGTGAACAATCGCAGGTTCAAGGAACAACTTAAACACAGTACTGAGATCGAGAGAAAGAGTTCAATTATCACTATATAAAATCATCTTAGTTTGAGGGCTCAAATTCTCAATTGGCAAAATTGTTCTCAGTGCATGGACAGGAGGGATAAATAGGGAACTTGAAAATGGTTCACTTGCAATGGGTATGAGCCTCCATTAACTCTTGTTCGGTCCGTTATGGTGTGGTCCAACAATTTGATGATGAACCATAATTGCCTTTATGCCTGTTTGGAGCGTCGATTGAATGATTATAATGTCCCCAACAACTATATTGCTTTGTCATGGAGAAGTGCCATGTGTCGTTGTTCTGATATCTCGGCGAAGCTCCCATTTTGCAATTTTTCTGTCTGCCAAGTTCCCTCTAAAACCTTCTGCAACTTTTTGATCTTAGCTCTCTTCTTACTTAACTTTCTAGCCTTTTTTCCAATGAGCTTCGTTTCAGTATTCCTTTTTCCATTCTTATTCTTATCTTCTTTGGTCATTGTCACTTCGTGTTGTTGAGATGCTTCCCTAGGATTCTTGGATAATACTTCGTCTTTTTCTGGGGTAGATACTTCGGTCTTCTGTGGGTCTTCTAATGTTCTTACAACTTTGACATCTAGGTTTCTAGTGTTAAATAGCTTCGATCTTCTCTCTTGTTCTTCAATCAAGTGTGCGATCCTTCTGGTCATGAAATTTTTTAACTCTTGTTTCTTCTGTATCAAAACTTCTTCTTCTTCTTTTCATCTGGATTGATCTCTATCAATCCAAGTTTTTCCGAGTAACATGGTAAATGGGGCATTGTCTTCAATAAATTTAATAATCTCAAAATCTTCTTCTATCGAAGTTCCATTAGTGTTCATACGTATGCGAGCGAGATTTCCACATAGGTTTATCATCTTTCCTCTGAATAGTCCTATTTCTCCTAATGAAGGGATCATAGTAGGATTCCCTATGGCTTCCCAAGTTCTTTCTGTCATGATATTCACCTATATTTCTTCATCCAGAACACATTCAATGTCGAAGTCTCCTATTCTTACTTCAATGCATTCTTTTTCCTTGAAGAGCTCTGATAGTCTGACATGTCGATGGTCATTCAGGGTTTCTTTTATTTGCAGCAATACTTTCTCTGATTCTTTCTGGGGTTCTACGATTCTTGGATCTGCCTTAGGGTTTCCTCTATTCAAATTCATTTCTTCTAGCTTAGCAATCACTCTAGGGCAATCCAACACTTCATGGTTGTTGGTCCCCGGTTTTGACTATGTTCTATGCCCATACTACATACCATTGACCTCCAACTCTATGCCAGTACCACCCTTTTTGACCTCCTTTGGATATAATCAACACCCTTTTACCACTCAAAAGGGTCGCCTAAGGTA
>ML823293.1:41175-68935 GCA_009831015.1 Picea engelmannii | reverse complement strand
GAATCTTCCATTATATCTCCTTTCATAAGATCTACATTCAAAAGCTTTGTGACCATATCCATTACATGAATAACAATTCCCATGAAAAATACTTTCATACCTTTTCTTTGGTGTCCCAAAAGTAGCTTCTTGATGTCTTCCTTTCTTTGTTCTTTTGAAATCTTCTTTGTCTTGTATAGATGGTTCTTTTGCAACATTGTCTTCCTTCTTTGATGGATTTACCTCATGCTTCTTTGAGGTGCTTGCTTCAACATTTGTATCTTCTCCTTTGTATCCAAGACTTGATTTATCACATGGTGTTCTTTGACTTTCCAATATCTCATCCAAGATTCTTGATCTATTCAAGAATTTGTTTGACTTCTCTACCTTCTTTCTAAGGTCAACAATTTCAGCTTCTAGCTTACAACATGACTCTTCCTTTTCATTTATTTGAATCTTCAATCGTTCCTATATTATTTTGTCTTCTTCAATTTGGGTCTTGAGATGAATAATGGTTTCAAAACTTTTGCTAATCTCATCATCTATATTAATGTCTTCTTTTCCACTCTTATTCTTGTGATTTGTTCTTCCTTTTCTTCTAATTTAGAACTCTCTTCTTGTTCTTTGAGCATTCCCTTTAACTTCAAGATGTGCCTTTCACTCCTCCTAAGAAAATTCTTAGTGTTATCCAAAAGATATTTATAGTGTGTATAAAAATGATCACTCCTATACATGTATAAACACTCTTCAATTTCCTTTTGAAGTTCTAATAGATTTTCTTCTATTATTTCCATGGGATAACTATCATCAAACTTTACACAAACTGTTTCTAGATCATCTTCTTCACTTGAGAAAAAATCAACATCATCACACTTTGAATTATTGTAATCAAGAGTCTTGGGAGATTCTTTACCTTCAATATCTTCCTTCTTGCCAACACCATCACATGATTTTTTGCCTTCATTTGAAATGTCTTCAAGATCTTCCTTTGTGCTATCATTATTTGATTCTTTATATTCACTTTAAATGTTTTCAAAATCACATTTAGAAACAATACATTCAAGATTTTTTTATGATTCTTTACCTTTGATGATCTTGATGGAGTGGTCTTCAATTTCTTCCTTCTCCTTCTTGCTTTGATATGTCTCCTCTAGATTTAGCCATAGATCCTTGGCAGAAGTGCATTGTACCATTCTCTCTTTGATAGGGCTTGATAGTCCACTAAGAATGGTCTTGAGAGCCAACACATCATTCTTCTTTCCTTCCCTTTGAGCTGCAAACTTTGACTTGTTCTTCAACGGAACATATCCACCGATGGTTTCCTTCCAAATAGCTGCACCCATTGTCTTCAAATATAATCTCATCTCTATTCTCCAAGTGGAATAGTTTTCCTCATCAAGGATTGGAACTTCATCATCCATTTGTGTGTCTATGGATCTCCTTCAAGCTTGTTAAGGCTTGTAGTGAAGGCCCCCTCTGATACCAATTGTTGGACACAGCTACCACACTTAGAGAGGGGGGTGAATGAGTGTGGGGATATTTTTCCCAAAACTTCCCTCTTACACAAAAATTCAACATTTTCTCATTACTCATTAATTTAATTTATAATAAGTTAGATGTGAATACATATTATCAACATATATCAGCAACATATAATCAACAAATCATCTCCACAAGGAACACAAAGAACACAAGATGTATGTACAATTTTAATTTTTATTATGGACTTCAATCTGGGGGGTTTTCAGCAACAACTGAATAGAGTACAAATCTACAAGAGAACCATCTCTATATGAAATACTTAGCTTACATTCTCAGCACCAACTGAGATGAGGCAACAATCCTCAACAGATATCAATATGTCAACCTAAACAAGTGCATCAACCATGCACCAACCTGTGCCAAACAACCTGTAATCAACCTGTACCATAAACAAGTGAATCCAACCATGTACCAAGTATATACCAATAATGTGTCAAATAATAATCAACAATTACTCATCAATATGTACCAACATTGTCAACTATACACCTCATGTATGTGCCAACTCATCAACTGCTTGTCTCAACCATGACTAGTTTTGGATTAGTCAACAACCCCAACTTGAAATAATCATACCTTTGTACCTGTAATGAATAAAGATCCGAAACAGATACACAATATTTTTTATTTTTTTTTATGAAATTCCTCCAGGTGGCACTACTTGGAACCTCTCAAAAAAGGTGTTATAGCAAAAATGGCATACCTTGCTAAATTCTGGCTTATTCTAGAGAGCGACCTTGTAGAGCATGGCCCGCAAAAAATATTCATTCAATTGATCTGAAAATGTTATAAAACATACTAAAGCCCGTAAAATAAGAAACACATTTTGTCTCACCAAATTTGGATCTGTTATGAAGAAGTTACGACGTTTTTACCCGAAACCCCTGTTTTTGACTAGTTTCAAGACTAGCCACAAACCCTATTTTCCACGGACTGTAACTCCCAAAATACAACGACCCACAAGCTTAATTTTTTACCATAGATACTTGGGTATGTTTTCGCAATGGCATAGAAATTTAATGGTCTGAATCATTATAGAAAAACATTTATAGAAAAAATGGTGAGATGACCTGTAAATAACATACCTTAGAAAACACCATCAAAAGAATTTATCCTTCCTTGCATTTCAGTCTTATTTTCTTCACATTTCCTCAAAATTTTAGCTTAGATATCCTTGGTTACCTCAGACACATATATATATTCAATATGATCAAGTTTTATTAAAATGAGAGAGCCTTGCCTCTTATTTATACTCTCCAAGTAGCTTCCTTAAAAACATCCTCTAGGTCACTTGGCCCCACTTTCCTTATTTTAGGGTTAACCCACTTCTAATTTCTCCATTAAATTTATTATTTAAATAATTTATTTTGTATTCACTTTGAATTATAGTACACTCATCACTTCAATTTATTATTTACCTTTTAAAAACCCTTAAACCACTTTGACTACTTTGACCTTTTGGGGCTTCTAGATAACATGTGAGGGTCCTCCAACTTCGTAAGGCCATAACTCTCAAACCGTGAGGAGTTATGTGACGTTCCACATACCACCAGAAATGGCATGACATGTACTATCCATATAGAATAGTATTGTCTAAAAATATATCATAACTCATACTATTACCCATCAAACAAACTTGGGTCCATTACCCAAACCTGGGGTCTCCAACTTCTCATGGCCATAGATCTCTAATCGTGAAGAGTTATGTGATGTTATACATACCACCGGAAATGTAATGAAAAACACTATACATCTATGATATTTTCCCTGACAAATTCAATGTCCTTCATCTCATTATTCCACATACAAGCATGGGTCCTCCAACCATTCTTCTAGGATAACTCAATCCATAAAGCGTCTTCCCGTGAGGGCTTTCACCATAAGGGGACCACTTTGGAGTTCATCCATTTTTGCACCTTATCAATCATGATAGGAAAATAATGAGAGCATGGGTCCTCCAACCATTCTTCTAGGATAACTCAATCCGCAAAGTGTCTTCCCGTGAGGGCTTTCACCATAAGGGGACCACTTTGGAGTTCATCCATTTGTGCACCTTATCAATCATGATAAGATAATAATGATTGATCTATACATTTTTCCAACAATGCATCATATACCAATGAAATTACATCGATCCATATTCATCATTTATCAATGACAACTCATCGATCCATCTTCATCATATCAATGACAACTCATTGATCCATCTTCATCTATGCATTCTCATCAAGGGAAATACATATTATATTACATCAATCATCAATCAATAAATCCTTTGACATCAATCGATCACTTGACATCAATCAATCAAACCATTGGCATCAATGACAACATGATCCAACAATGTGTTCCCCTGTAACTTCTTCGACTTCTATATCTTCGCTCTCTACATCACTGACATCTCCAACATTAGTTGTTCTTCTCTACGCTGCTTCCAGCCTTGCACGAAGCTCTCACATCTCTCTTTCTACAACACGACTGGGTAAATGTGGCTCCCCTTGTCTCCTTAGTGGCATTGTGTTCATCGTATCTCACACACAAAATACAATGTCGAGTTCTTTTTCTCCTTCGCCTGAAATCTACAGACGCAAATCAGCTCTGATACCACTTGATGCAGACCCCCCTTCTCTCCTAAGGACTGCATGACCTCCCGGTCTAGGATTGATCAAGAAACTGAGTCTGATTGACTCTTTGGTCCTCAAGAACCTCAAATCCACTTAACAAGCCCTCTTTCCCTTAAAGCATCAGCTATATGGAACCTACGGCTTTCTCCTTAACACCTTTAAGATTCAGCGTATTTAGATGCTAGCTCTCATGGTTAAGTCCCTCCCTTTATGTGACTAAAGTTGTGACCAGTCGCCTAATCGAAAGGCATGTCGCGACTTCACATATCAAGCCTTTGCACGGTAGTCACTCCGACTCTCCCGATTTCCAAAATCCCGACAACAGCCTAGTGCATGATAGCCCCTCTATTCTCCTTCATCAATTTGACCCTTCGCTATGACCGTGGGCCGATATTTCAAGCACGTCATGATTTCATTTTTTGCGAGTTCGCACTTCGCGAATTGTCTCCCTGGACAATTGACGGTCCAGATCTCTCCTCGATCTGATGGCTCAGATCAAATCACGATTTCACATTTCATGAGTTCTTGTAACTATTCCTTTGACTTCTTTAAGTCATGAATCTATGAAATATTGATCCCTCACCACATGTCCTTGACAATGGATGGTCTCGATGATTTCAGAATGATCAATGGCTGTGATCTTTTTGTGAGCTCGCATTTCGTGAATCCTCACAACTCTTCTCTTTGACCTTTCCACTCTGCGAGTCAGCAAAATGTTGATCTCTCACCATGTGTCCTTCTTGACAATGGACGGCTCCGATGATTTTAGAGTTTCGTAAGTCCGATTCTCCTGTACACTTTCAAAGTTTTAAGGTTAGTGCACTTTACCTTGATCGGATGGCTAAGACCCTTTTTATGCACAGATCAGATGACGAAGATCCTTTCTTTGGATACCAAATCGAACGGCTGAGATATTTTCTTTGCGCTTAGATCAGACAGCTGAGATATTTTCCTTTGTGCTCACTCCTCATTGTTTGGACATTGGTCGGATGGTCCAGATCTTTTCCCTTGAGCCTACGATTTCTTCTAACTTAGAATATTTTCGAAAGATTTAAAGGCTTCGACCTTTATCCTTCCTGCAATTCCACTTCTTGAAAAGTGCTACCCATATTGAGCTTGGTCTCCTTAAATATTTTGATCTCCCAAGCACTTCTTGATTTTCTGGGAAATTCATCAAACTCATATCCAAAGATTCTTGAAAAGAATTCTTTCTCTCCCTCTTGGAGTTCCTCTGATCTCATCCTTTGACTTCTTTACAGAGTCTCTTCGTCTCTTCGTCGAATTCTTGACCTATGCACTCTTTGCAACAGATCTTTACACAGATTTGAGTTCTTACGACGATTCTGCACTTCTTGCAGTAATCACTTTGCACTCCTTGCAAAGGGAATCCTATGCTATTCTCCTTAGCTTTACGAGTTGAAATAGACCATGTCAATGCACTCCTTGAGGACTGTGTGCACACCTTGCACTGGCTCACAAATAAAATCGATTTTAAATTTTATGAAAGCATTTCAAATCTACATACACTCATAGCAAGATTCATTCATTCTTGAAAATATTAACAAGAACAACAAGGAAATTGTAAGCAATATTCACACCATACATTGGATCAATTTTCCTTTATTATATTAATTCAAAATAAAGAAAAGGGTTACAGCTAAAATCAAAGCAACAACTACTATTCACAAGTTCCTACTTGCTCATAATTCTCATAACCCTTCTTTTGGGAATACAATATATCTCTTTATACAAAAGAAACAAACTAAATGCTATCTAATTTTGGTTACATTGAGACTAGGGTTAAGCTCCCAAGTTACGGGTGCTCATTGTTTCTCCTATCGTGTGATCTTTCCTCTTTTTTTTTTCTATCACTTCAAAATATTTGTAGTACTAGCTAGCGTTCGAGATTCCATATTGGCTCCTAGGCGCTGAGTTTTCCTGCCACGTGTACATGCTGATGATGATCCTACATCACTAACAACCCCATTATGAACTCCCACCTTATGTTTTTTTGGTTTCATTAAGTGCACCTCTGCATTGTGATTAGCCTTCCATATCATCCATCATCAATTTCCCATCCACAACATCATCCTCCATTCATCTACCTAGTATAGAAACTAACCAATGGGGTCCCCACCCTCCGCCAGTCTCTACTTGCGCCCTCTATAGGCCAATCCATACTCCACTGGGGCACCCATTTCTGTACATGTACTTTCAACCCCATTATTCATTTGGTAATTGTAAAAAGCACGTTTTACGTTTCAACAAGTACACTAGATTGTGGCCATTTCACCCGATGGAGTTTTTTCCTTGGCACATTGTAACCCCTGTTACCCTTGGTTGGGGAATCTCACTACCCTCACACCCTCTGCAAGACATTTGTATCCAAGCCAAAATTTGGACCACCACTAGAACTTTGTGTCCCATATCGCTCTATATTTTCACCTACGCTACATCCCCTTGCAGTCTCACCCCTTCAGCATAATTTTCCCATCTCTGGTCTTCCCCCTGACACCATATAGTATATTACGATTGTTTCCATCCATAAATACCCCCCAACCGAGGGAATTTATTGAATCCTGTATATTCCAGACATCGTTCATGATTATCACCCCCTTTACTAGTACCAATACAGTTTCTGACACCATGATGATCAACTCGGATATCCAAAATCCCTTTTCTTCATATTGTCGTGTTACTTTTCGTGTCGACATCAACAAATTTCCATAAAAGTGACAGTATCTTGGTTGTCATTCTATTGAAAATGAGTAGCCTCGGATGACACAAAGAGAATCCTAATTTATCTTTGATGTCATTGATCCCCATGACATTCGACTCCAACACAATCTCATGTTACAATGGATCTTAATTTGTGACCATTGCAGTTTTTAGTAGCATCCGAAGACCTCTAAATTTGATTAAGCCATCAATGTCTCTGATTCCTTCACCACTCGATTTAGAGCCAATTCTATGATCAGAATCTCCACCTGTTGTTTCTAATTCCCCCAAGGGAATTGCAGATATCTACTTCATCAACAAGTTTAGTTACTACTACCTCTTTATGGTCTCATGATACGAGCATGGGGCATGCCTTCCTCATTTGTATAAACACTTTTTGTTTTTATAGCACACTTTGTATTGATATTCCATCCCCTCTCCCTCCAACGGATGAATCTCATAGCTCCTCATGTTAAAGTTTTCTCACTTTATACACAATGTCATCACCATCAAAAGAAACTATGATGTATTTCATCTATATGTATGCTCCTAACCTTACACATCAGGGGGAATCTATTATCACTGAAAATGGATCACTACAAATACAAACAATGGATGAAGAAACAATTAATACAAACACAACATACTACCAATATTCATGGAAGGATTACACTCATTTTGGAAAGACAAACATAAAACTATGTAAAAGTGGTTCTGAAAATCTGTTCACATTCAACCAAAGAAATGTGCACACATCTGCACGGGATAACACAATGTACGATGCACACAGTGCACGACTGACAGTCGAAAGACCCACGGGGATGCACAAATGACGCATTGATGAGATTGGTGAGGCCTCAACCACGTTTGGGAGGAAGGGGATCTCCCCCATACCCAAAATATCCCTCAAATTTCACCTTGGGATCACTGAAAAGGATGGGAGGTACCTCTAAGGGCCTCCCATTCACATTTGGAACCAATTAAGAAAAAACTTTCCATCCTCCTATAAATAAAGGGCCATTGTATGAAAAAAAATGAAAAGCATTTGAGTATGGTTATGCTGCTCATTTTTATCTTTTGGAAGCCATCTTCCTCTTTGAAATCTTTGGGCATCCATAGAAAGTGTTAGGACTCTCTCCTCTTGAGTAGTCCATCACTCTTTTCTTCACCATTTTCCTTTGATAGCCATTGATAGTAGAAAGAAGACTTTGTACTTGGGGACTCAAGATCCTTCTCAAGGAGGAAGAGGGGACTCATAAGTTCCCATATTTCTCCAAGGAGTATCAATTCGAACATCAATTTACCTGGTATATATCTCTTGTGTTTTCTTTGTGCATTCATTTCAAGTTATTGTTTTCTTAGTTTAGATTTATTTCATTGTTGTTTATTTCTTGTTTCTTTATGTTAGTTGAGCCACTAAGAAACTAACTCTCTGTTGTGATTTCTGGATAGCCTAACTATATATTTAAGGGGCCTCCTTTTGCTCACCCTTGTGCCAAAAGGAACCCAACAAGGGGTAATTTGACGGACTACCCATAATATGAATGCCCGAGAAACTCAACACTATAGGATAGTGGAAGATCTCTCCTAGGCACCATGTTCCATGTCAACACTCGAAGTATTGCAGAGTTTTCCTTCATAATGGAAAGACTTGATATCATCCATAGGGGGAATCACTACTTCAGAGTAAAAAATTATTTCCTTTGACACAAAACAAAGTGAGTCACATATCTCACACAACCTAGAATTTAAAATCATAGTTGACTGTCTTAACAAGAATATTGTTTTTACGGTGATCGATGAAGGAGAGACCACTTACATTATGTCTTTGTCATGCTAGAAATCCCTTGGTTCTCCTTAAATCACTACATCTCGAACCATCCTAAAATATTTTGATGGAAATTTTTTCCAAACCCATAGAATTCTCACATCCTTATCCATTGAGCTCGGGGGAAAGACTGTCTCCGTAGAATTCGAAGTAGTAGATGCCACACTTGACTATAATCTGATCTTGGGTTGCACTTGGTTCTACGCAATGATTTATGTTTCATCCACTGTCTTTTGGGTCATACGTTTCACCATCAAGGAAATATAGTTACCATCAACCAACTTGATTATTTCACACCTGACTTACAAGCTAATCCTATTACCAACGTACATTTTATAGGTGATTCTTCTAGGGGGTATGAAAGTGTTGGTACAATTATGTTCAAAGATTCATCTCTTTTGGGGATATTCCACCTTCCTACACCCGATACCACTCATATCGCTCCTATAAACATGATTTTATCATCTACTAGTGGATCCCTCAAGTCAATTGATCCTTGGGTGGTACCTCATCCTAAGGATGTTGACTCACATGGAGCATCCATGTCGCTCACCGTGGTCGATATTGTCGATCTGGAAATCTCATCAACATCCATTGATATTGGTCAACAACTCCATCCTCATGTGGAGTGTGATCAACCTTATCTTCCCGTATGAGTTGTTGACTCTCTTAGTTCACATGCTTTCTTAGATAGTAAGTTGCCTTCAGAAGAGGCCATCTTGGAAGTCATGGCTTCCATTGATAATATTAGAGAGGATGAGAATCATCACACCTTCATTCTACCCGATTTGTAATTGATAAGATTTAACATGATGAGTCTTGATGTGACACTAAGGGAATTGGCTCGGACATCCAGTAGACCTCCCAATCTTGACCCTTTTCCACCTTGGTTATCCTTTTCAGAAATTTCCACTAAATTCTCTACTATTGCTTCCATCAAATATTTATTTTTTGTACTTCCCTCATGTCTTGATGGATACCATCAAGGATATTCCATATCTCACAAAACCATTCATGATGAGTATATTTATATGTAGAAATTCATTCTTATGTGGAATGGCCCCGACATGGTGTGCCATATGATGCCAACAACGACTGATGAGTTCATCAATTATGAAAAAGGTCCTTGGCTCGAGCCTTGGAACAAGCTCTAATTTTTCTAAAACATCAATATGTGTAGTGCCTTGTACATGGGTGTGTAGTGTGAGTGCATTTTGTATTGTGTACATCATATCCAAAAAATCCAAAAATATTTTGTTTTGGGGATTTCACTATGCGTTTTGACATTGAAATATAGTTTCAATGTGTTGACAGGATTCTAGGGACGTTTTTCTTAAAAAGATGGGGAAATCCATTGAAATTGAGGTATGTGTCTCTAAACTGGCAGATAGGGATAGGTTTTCCCTACATTTCCCTCTTTGCATTATTAAATGTCCATATTGCTAGCACTATAACTTAGGTTTGAACCCAACCGATTGCAACATTAGCCATTCCTTTTGCACATTGTAACTGGGTTGGTAGTGCCTACCCTTCATGGGCACCCTAGTTAGCACTCAAATCACCATTTGGTGCCCATGTTTCATTTTCTCATAGGTCTAGGAACTCTCTATAGTGCTTTATTTCCCAAAATTGAGCCGCATTCACTGTCTTTCCATATATATTTTCATCCTTCTCGGAGGGGGTTCCCACCATTTTTATTGTTTAAGTGGTCACACTTCATTATAATTGTTGTCTCCCTGCTTATTTTTGCTACACCATAATTTTCTTCCATTGCTTATTACACTGTAGCCATTGTTGTAGGAAAATTCCCTTGTGGACAGGTGCATATCCTCTTTGATCTTAGACCCCCTATGACCAAGACAGAAAAATGATAACATTGAACATTGACATTCCTTTAAACATAGCTAAACTAGTCAAGGGAAAAGAGGAAGAAAGTATGAGTACCTTTTTCTGAAGTTTGTCCTTGCTCGGTCCGGGTTGAAATTGATATTCACGTCCTTTAATGAGTTATGCAATTCAATGGACAACAAAGACAATACATACTTCCTATTCTACCAAGATTAGTTTAAACTATATTTATCAAGAAGAGACAAGCCCATGCAAATGTACACAAACTTGAAGGAAACAGGCCAAGCATATATATTAATGAGAACAAAACAAGGTTCTTACAAATTGTAGATGCATACGTAGCAGCCACACCAAGTCCTGCTTGTCCAACCCCTTGCTCAAAATATCAATGATCAAAATGAAAATAATTCTCATTAATTATTCTCCCCCCTTTCACCATGAGAATGCCTCCTTATATAGGCTTTGAGAGGCTCAAACACCTTATATATTCTTGGGATAAGTTGAGGATATGACTACATCAGTTGTGGGATATCCCTTAGATCAAACCTTTATCTTGGATTCGAGAAAAACTGACTCGGATTCTTCTTATCTTTCCTTAGAGATAAGGAGGAATCGTCCCCAATATTTTCTCAACAGATTGACGCTCCCTCAAAGTTGACCACAGAGAATTGCAGTGCTCCCTGCAAGTGGGCGAGGGAGCGCTGATCTCCAAAAATACTTTTGGGATGATTATTCCTCAAGGTAAAAGATTGTAAAATTTTCCAAATGATATATTTTCCTCTTCTAACAAGTCTTAGAGGATGTCCCAAGTTTGTCTTATGATGTCGTCTGCGACGTGACACATGTGAGACGACAATATGAATTTTGTAACACTTGCGACAAAAAGTATGATACTTGTGATAATGTCAATGAGACATTATCGAAGTGAGTAATTTTGACATGTAACAGATTTCCCCCCAAAGTGCGAGGTCAGAAGACTAAAACTGATGACTGAAGTACTTTGTAGACTTTCTAACCAAGGGTATGGAGTCGGAGAACCTAGTAGAAGCTACAGACAACCATCAAACAAATGTTATGATATGTTTCAAACCCAAGGAATACATACCTATGCTTGAGTGATAAAGGACTTTAAGGTATGGCCACCACCAAATACACTGCGGATCCATAATCATATTGACTTAAGGGTATAGCCACCAACGACACAATGTGGATATATACTTCCATGACATGAACTGATCGTAGCCACGAGAAATACATAGTGGATCTGTGAGATGACAAAACATAGCCACGAACCAATACAAAGTGGATCTATGTGACAATATATATATCAATATGCTCAAATGATCTCCTTTCGTTGCCTGGGTAAAGTAGATGTCATGGTGAACACTCAACACAAGGTCATCTTTCCAATCCTGATGTGGTACAAATCAATCCATGTGAATAGATGTTTAGATGTCGAACATTGTAGAAACCACTTGATTACCAGTCATTGAGGTAAACTGTTAACAAGTGTGAGGGAAATCACCAGTGATGTCAATAACTCCCAAGGTACCTTAGTACAATACAACGAATGTGAATAGATGAGTTGAAGTTGAACATTAGTGGAATCATCCGATCATAGTTCAATGATGTAAACCCACTTTCGGAAGCGAGGAGGCTTGCCATTGAGGCATGTAGGTCCCAAGGTACTAACTGGTTTCTAAGTCTAATTCCTGGATTATGTGTTGAAATCGACAGGAAAAGAATCATCGAAGGAGTACCTTGAAGTTTCCCTCATCAACAACATGAAACTGACATAGAGATTTAAGATGGTGAATCAAATGAGTATGGACTAACACCAGTATTGAAACTGGAAATTTGTGATGGTTGAATCTCGAGGCAGATACTTCCCTTGAACATTGAGGAACAAACAACATAAATGTAACATGGACCAAAACATGATGCAGTGGATACTGTGACTTTCGTTGGGTGACCCAAAGGAGTAAAGAAACTCAAAGGATTGGTTCAGTGCAGAGGTTTAGTGGATTAAAATGTATGCAAAGACAATGTGCCATGTTCAAGGGTGACTACAAGAGTGACTTGTGATTATTCCAAAAAATGGCTTAGCTTGCTTCCTTCAATTTTTTCCCCCATCCAGATAGACGAGTACCTCTTTTTATTTTTACAATCTCGAGGAGGATAACAAATGCTCAATATAACTCACCTTCGGTAAGTTCATCTTCCTTTGTTTAACAACTTAGAAGAAGTAAGGGTTCAGTCCCATATGGGCCCTTCAATGTGTAATTTTTAACAAGTCCAGAGAAGGAAAACTCGATGGTTTTTCATGTTTAGAGAGTCTGAAAAATAACTTAAAGATGACTCCAGGGTTGTCCTTTTCGTAATATTAGTCTCCGAAGTCTGAAAAAGAGACAAAATTCTACTAGGGAGACACCCTTTCAAACCTTTTAATCTTTTCATGTTTAGAGAGTCCGAAAAGAGCTTAAAGGAGACTCCAGGGGGTTCCTTTTTCGTATAACCTTACAAGTCTAAAAAATAGATAAAACTCTACTCAGTTACATTCTCATGTTTTTTCGAGCATGAGAAAGAACAAAGACCATGCTCATTAGTGTTACAAGGTTAAATGGAAAAATACTTCTTCGAAACCTGCAAGTGAAGACAAATATGCATCCAGGGTATTAGTGACATCTCTGAAAAAAAATTTAAAACCCAAAAGAAACTATAGTTTAGAAAAAATGAACCCTATAATAGTGAAATAGGGTAAAAACTATTATTTACGATTTCATTTTTACAAAACTCTTATAGCATTGGTATTTTTGACTTTCGAGGGTGATTGTGAAGATATTGGAACCAGAGCTATGGTCGACCATTTTCACATCTGTCCAGATCATGTTGGTCATTAACCCATTCTAATAATTTTTCACGGTTTAGAATTGTTTTTTAGGTAGTTTTTAGTCTTATCCCGGGCTCCCAAGGAATCCCTAGGCACAGAAATAGATTGACACTCCCTCAAATGGGTGAGGGGAGTGTCGATCGCATTTTCGAAGCCCTGGTGTGTGTTATAGGGGAGCGCTAGCACCCTGTGGATGCATTTAGGGGGGTGGTGAGGCAGGATTGAAAAATACGTTGTTATTTATGCTAAAAGTACCAAAACATTTATGTGAGAAGATGCTTAATGGATTTTAAATGTATTTTATTATATTTTACACTGATAAAAACCATGATCGAATGGAAAGAGAGCGAGCATGAGCTCAATGATATAGTTGCACTGCAAAACCCCCAGACAAGGTACGCTTTGAGTAATTGTGGCATCCTCAAGTAATTTTAATTGCAAAAGATGAAAAAGGAAGTCTTACTACTTGAGTATCTAATTGGACTATGGGATGACGCTGAACATGCATTCCAGATTGGGCCACAAATGCTCAAAATAGAGCTATATGATGTATATTTTTTTACTGGACTCTCAAGGAGAGGGGCTCCTATCATTTTGTCTAGACAATAGGAAACTCCTCGGTATGCCGAGGTGTACGTAGAATATCATTGTGTTCTTGGGTCACGATTGGTTGGAGGAAGAATCATGATCAAAGAGGTTAGATATTTGACACTGCGATCTATATTGTTTGCCATAACCAACCAGGAAGGTAGCACCAGTGCACATTTCCAATCAAAATATCAAATGGATTATGCTCTACAATGTGTGGAGCTGAGGTTATTCAACTGGAGTGTAGGTTTCCTTCGCAATGTGAAGGATCAAATTACGAAGTGCAGGACTGGGAAACAAAAATAGTTCGGGTATGGTTCCTTTTTGGTTTCATTCTTTCTGGAGTGAATACCTCAGATGCAGACACAGATTGCATTGATGGCACGATTAGTGGCTGAAAAAAACATGGAAATGTGGATGTGTTTGTCTCTAAGATTGGGAACTAACTCATAATTCAAGTTTACGGCTGAATTTTTTTCTTTGTTGAGACGATAGTTGATCATCATCGAGGACTTCCCATACGCTAGAGTGGATTTCTGGGGTAGCCTGGACTTAGTACTTATAGAGGGTATTGATTGGGATGTGTTAGGTATGAAACCAAAACCTTGTCATGTTTTTTTTTTTTTAATTTATATTATTTTTATGTGTACAAAGAGGGGTTTTAATATATGTATTGTTTCATCATGTAGATAGAGGCGCATCACGTCTAGCAGAGATACCAACACTAGGGTGTTACAAAGATGTGCAGATAGTTGTAGAACATGAGGTGGTGGTGGGAGGTCTCTAGGAGTTTGAGAGGAACCTTTGAGGTCTTAAGATGGGTGTCCCACCTCTCAAGAGGCAAGACGTACCCCTAAATTTACAGAGGCATACAGTGGGGGTTCCTGAGAGTCTGAACCACTTTCTTTGATGAGTGGCTTGTGCAATAGTGTGCTTATCGAAGAACAACATGGTGCAGGAGGACTAGGATCCCCTATATGTTTGTTTTTTTGTAGTCTTTTCATGATGATATCATGGGCATGAGAGCCCATATTTTTCCCTTCTATGTACTTTTTTATGTAAACAAACTTTTTCTATCACACAGTTTATATATATATATCCGATTTTTGTGGTGTCATTGATGTTACAAGTTATCTTGTGTGATGTTTTTAATGTACATGTGATTCATTTTCTTTATAATATTTTATCTATGCGCAAGATACCAATCCAAAATATAATTTTCTAGCGAATATGAAGTTGTGTTGAGTTCTCTTGGTATGTGTATGTATTGTGTAAATTCAAATATTCTCTCAATACGATGAACTCGTAGGTAGAGATGCAATTAGATAGGGTTGCAAATGATGTAGACTCAATTATGATGACAAACCATGAGTTCAGAGTCTAGGTTAATGATTATACAATATATACCTAGGGAGGAGGCCTTGGTTAAAATTCCAATGACAGCGTGATATTCTTCCACGTTATTAGTTGTCAATCCTAGGAAACCTCCTCCTGAACTCACCAACTCATTAGAGTGATAAATGTCCCAAGTTGCAGAAGCAATGTTCTGAGTGTGTCAACTAGCGCCATTCACAAACCCGATAAAGATAGGAAAGGGAGATTTCATACGCGTACGCAATCACAAGACAAAGTATAAGAGGCTAAAACAAAACTCATACATGCAAGAGAAAAAGACACACCAAAACAAAACTATAGTACAATAGTGTACAAAGCACACATGCTAGATGTTCTATGCATAATACTTCTTAAGGTAAATCCCATTCCGGGGCTCATCGAGAGAGATTCCATCATAGTCAACTAGCTCGTAGGAACCTCTATGTAATACATATTTTACGATGTAGGGTCCATGCCACAGAGGTTCTAACTTTCTCGTCCCTAGCTTATCGTGAGTCTAGTCATAAACGAGGACTAGGTCTCCTTCTGCAAAAGTAAGAGGGTGGATGGATTTGTCATATTGAATCTTCATTCATTTTTTATACATCTCGTTAATAAGAGTAGCATCACGACATGTTTCATCCAACCTTGTAAGATATAGGAAACGTTCCTCTTCAACAGAGGTGTGAGGAAGGATTTTTACTATGAGTTTCAATGAAGGAATTTCACACTCGATTGCTAATATTTTTTCAATGCCATATACCAAATGGAAAGGAGTGAATCCAGTTTTAGTTTTCACCAAGGTTCGATAAGGCCAGAGGGTGAATAAGAGTTTTAAATTCCATGAAGTTTTTTTTCCCCCACCATGCATTGGATCATGGTTTTAAGGACTTTGTTGATAGCTTCAACTTGTCCATTTGCTTGAGGATAGTAGGGGGAGGATTTCTCATGGAGAAAACCCAACTTGACATGTAACTCACTCATCATATGGTTTTCAAAATGTGAACCATGATCAGTGACAATGGCTTGTGGAACACCAAAGCGAGTGATGATGTGGTTGAATATGAAGAGAGTTGCAGTACGACCATCATTAAGAAAAGTAGGCATAGACTCCTCCCATTTTGTGAAATAATCAATGACAACGATGATATAATAATACCCCTCGACTGAGGTAGGATTACATTGCATGAAATCAATGCCCCATTTGGAAAAGGGGTCAATGGTGACAATAGGATGCAACGAAGTGGGGTGTGTTCCTTTTTATGAAAAAATTGGCAAGGTGGGCATATTTTGACAACCTCGATACAATATTTGAAGATGGAGGGCCAAAAGTAACTCACACGTAATATTTTCTAAGGTGTAGCCATCCCAAAAAGGTGACCACCAAATGCTCCAAGGAGACATTCATTTAGAACATGTTCATCCTCATCATGAGTTAAACAATGACGATACAAAGTGTCACTGATGATAAGGTAGTGTTTAGAATGGTAGCAAATACAATGACATTCTTCATGGGAGATATCGGGCTGAAAATATTGGGTTTGAAGATAAAGAAGAATATCTCCATACCAAGGGTCAGACGTGCTAATGAGGAAAAAATATTCATCAAGGAGAGAATCACTGGGCTCATTGTCTTCATCAACATGGGGAAGATCGCAGATAAGTTTCGCAAAAATGAAGGACATTTTAGCTTTCGATTTGGAAAACTTGAGGTTGAATTCCTGAAGAATAATGATCCATTTGGAATATTTTCCCCCAAGGACTTGACGTTTCAGAAAATGATACATGGGGTTCGATTCCGCAATGACCATGGTACTGCGTAACATGATGTAATGGTGAAATATCTAGATGACAATGACGACTTCTAGAGACAAATTTTCAACGTGTGAATATCGGAGCTCGAGACCAGATAAAATCTTGCTTAGATAATAGATCACATGTCTTCACTATTAGGGTCCTCTTGGACTAACACCATAGCGATACTAGAAGTAGAGGCTGCCAAATATAGGATATAGTCTTGTGCATAATTCAAAGGATGCAAAAGAGGTGTATGGGTCAATGCATGCTTAAGAGCATCAAAAGATCATTGAGCAGTGTCATCCCAGATGAAAGGAGTGTCTTTCTGCAACAATCACATAAATCCTTTAGTAAGTTTGGCATAATTACATATAAAATGATGAAGAAAGTTTCCTTTCCCTTGCAAACTTTGTAGTTGGGTCATATTGTTGGGAGGAGGTAAAGAAATAATAGCTTTAATCTTTAAGGGATCCACCCTAATCCCATCTTTGGAGACAACGAAAATGAGGAGTCGACCTGATTCGACAACGAAGATGCATTTGTGTGGGTTGAAATGGATACGGTAGAACCGACATCGAAGAAAAATGGCTCGTATATGACCAATATGGTCTGATCGACTAGATGAATGGGCAGGTAAATCATCGAGGTAAGGTTTTGCAATATGTTTGATATCGTGTAAATCATATGACATGGATCGCTGGAATGTGGAACCAACATTTTTTAGACCAAAAGGTAGTTTCTGATAGGTGAATGTTCCCCACGGGAATATGAAGTCTATCTTATGTTGATCAATGGGTAGAATCATAATCTGGTTATATCCTGAAAATCCATCCATGAAAGAGAAAATAACGCTGCTAGTGAAATTATCAATGATTTGGTCGATTAAGGGTGTGGGGTAATTGTCTTTGGGACAAGCCTTGTTAAGATACCTATAATCGACATAGATAAGAATGGTTCCTTGTTTTAGAGCAACCAAAACGATGTTAGAAACCCATTCCTTCAAGGGGACAGGATAGATAAAGCCATATTTTAACAGTTTTTCAACTTCTTCCTTTATTCCCGTGACTTTCTTAGGATGAACCGGGTGAATTTTTTTTCGTATAGGTTTAATGCCAGGGTAAGTTTGTATTTCATGCACAACGATCGAAGGATCGATCCTGGACATTTCCTCGTAGTTCCAAGCGAATACATCATAGAATTCTTTAAATAAAGTGCCACTTCCTCGAGAGAACAATTAGCACCGAGATGAACATTTTTCACAATACCTTCTTTGATCAAGATATCAATAGAGACTGTAGAAGAGATGTTGCCTAAATTCCCCTCGAAAGTAGTATCTTGCGTAAGTATAGGATATTGGAGAGAATTAACAACATCAGGGGGGGAAGATAGAGTGTATATCCTCCTAAATTTATTCTAGAGGAGGAAGAAAATATGATCGATGATGGTTGTCATCCCAAGGTACCTCGTCAATACTAAGCATTTCCATAATGGATTCGTCTGATGGAAAAATATAGGAAATGTAGTCAAAAGAAGAGGACAAGGAATTCAACCAAGATGGTAACGAAAAAGTGTTGGATGCCAATAGATGTTGGTCATCCAAGGAGGGAGAGGTAGATTGGATAGCATTGTATGAAGCCTCGATAGGACTAAGTGGCATAACATCGCCCAGTGCATTGAAGTGTAACAGACCAGGCACAACCCAAGGACCAGATGATTCTAAAGATTGATAGGCCATAGTCAAAATCATATTGATTGTGTAAATATGTTGTGTGGTGGGAGGAAGTGGTGCAGGGAAAGTACCCATAAGGGAATAATATTTTAAAATACCTTCACCAACACTTTCATAAGTGATCTTAGTATCTCCCAAGAAAGGAATATTGTTGGTAGTGGGAGTGCGAGCATCGGGTGTAGAATAATATAATTGGTCAATACTGACAATTTTTCCTTGATGAGGGAATTGTACACATCGAAACACTAATGAAGTGAAAACAACCATGGCATAAAACCAACTTCTTCCTAATAGAAATTTTAAATCAAGGGGAAAATCGACTACCTCTACATCGACAGAGATAGTCTTACCTCCCAACTGAATGGCTAAGGACTGCAAGAGTTCGTGAGGAAGAAAACTTCTCCCATCAAATGATCGTAAGATGGTAGAGGATTGGTTAAGTGCAGGTGATTTTAATCCTTTCCAAAAAGATAACTACATGACACAAGTAGAAGCTCCCTCATCCAATAAGTTTTAGTGAATGTGTTGGTTATGAATAATGACATAAATTTGAAAAGCAAGCTGGTGAGAAATTCGTGACTTGAAGTTGTCCAGGTTAAATGTGATATTATTTGATGACTCAGGATCAAAGGCACCAATGGCGGCCAAGAGCATTCTACGTTGACTTGGGAAATGTCGTAGAACTTCAAGATTGGACATAGCACATGGTGCTTGAGCCAAATATTCAACAATGTTGTAGTTCCGGGTGAAACATGAACTAGGATTAAAATTTGATTTGCGTATAGTGCTCTTGGGAGGGCATAAAATAGATTCGAAAGTAGGTTTCTCTATCTAAAGTGATCTAGATGGAGGACTAATGGAGGCAAGAGATGGATCCAGTGGAGTACCGTTAGTGACCTTTTATTTATCAGGTTTAGCCAGTGTGTCGTATGTGGTGGTGCGAGTGTTTAAATCAATCCCATTGAACATATAAATATGAGAACTTGTTGAGGCTTCATCACTAGGAGGATGGATGGAACTACCCCATGTGGGAGGGGCAAGTGCTTAAGAAACCATGGATTGTTGTTGAGGAAAAGGCTATGTTAACATGATGGGTTGGTAATTCTCTTTGAAAATTTTTGCAACTTCATCGCCATGTGGACAATCTCGGGTGAAATGATCTTCATCAAAAATAAGACACGAGAATTTCAGTTTTCACTGTGGTTTCTTTTCAGCAGCAGGTGGTGGAGTTTGTGTTTTTGGATGTTCATTATTATTATTATTCTTTTTGGGTTTATTTTTTGTTTTCTTCTTAACCCCAGATTCTTGTGAAGAGGCAGATTGAACTGCATTCACTTCAGAGATTTGAGTTGGGAGGGAGGTAGAGGAGAGTGAATTCAAACTGGAAACGGGTTTTGAAACAGAGTGATTTACTGTTCTGCTCGACTATGATGTGGATTGGGTTTTGACGGTATCGATAACTCCATCTGCATGTGTTGTGGAAGAAGGTTTGGATGGATCAGTAGGAGTACAAGTAGCATTTGGAATCAACTCATACAAAGTACCATATTGGGATTAAACCAAATCTAAGTATTGAGCTTAGGAAATGGCTTCTTCTTCAGTGACTACACCACCCATGAAGACATCACGAGCAATCGGGGGTAAAATAGATTTAGTAAACCACTCTGCCAATAGTTGGTCAGGAATGGTCACCTTAATCAACCTTTGTCATCGTCTCCACTCATAAATGTGATCAGAGATATGCATGAAGTTCATTTGACAAAGGGAGGTTAAAAGTTCAGTACCTGTCTCATAACGAATGGGTAATTGAAAATGCGTGAGAAAATCCATAGTGAGGGAGTTGAAATCTTGGAAAGAACCATGTTGAAGTTAATTGTACCATTCGGCTGTAAATCCTATGAGTGTGTGTAGGAAGAGACGTAAACGTATATAATCATACATCAATGAGTTTGATGAACACCATAAATGGAATTTCATTACATGGTTGTTTGGGTCTTCTCCATGTTTACCGTCAACTTTGGGGATATCTTAAGGTAATTTAGCAAGAATTACTGGCCAAAAAGGAAAATGCAACATGGGATCATTTTTCAACTGAGACAATTCTGGCAGATCTAGAGTGGAAAGGAAGGTTAATTGTCAGTTAACCCGAGGGTGATACTGGTGTGGCATAGGGACACCAGGGGGGCCATAAACTGGTTGAGGTGGATAATTGTATCCAATAGTCCCTCCCATATAATGTTGTTGTTGACCAGTATAGATAGGATTCGATGGTTGTTGAGGAAGATTCATGAGTGGGGTGAAATTGGGTTGATTCTGAGGAGTATAAGTTGGTTGATTCAGTTGTGGGGGATAAACAGTTGTCCCTTGAGGAGGGTAAATATTTTTCCCCTGAGGAGGGTAAAAATTAACCCCTTGGTGAGGATAAACATTAGATCCTCCGAGAGGATAAGGTTTTTGTCCTTGAGGACCCCATGTAGGATTTGGGACACCCGGATAAGGTTGTCCAAAAGATAGTCTAGAAGGAACAAGATTTGATACTCCTCCTTATGGGTTATGGTATGATTTCCCCCTAGGGTAGGGTTGATTAAATGTACCTCATGAAGGTACTCCCCAAGATTGTGTAGGGTTTTCGACAAAAGAAGGTTTCCCCCCTGCCATAGGTTGATTTATAACTATGGTTTGACCAGTAAAGGGAGATTGTCCTCCAGAAGGAACATGCAAAGGTGGCTTTCCCCCAAGAGGGGTAGGCCCACTAAAGGATGGTTGTCCCCTAGGAGGGATAGTGTCGAGCTAAAGATATATAACATATGAATCAACATTTAATTGTCAACCCAGGAAGGTAGACTTAGAGGAACCAGCATAGGAAATGCCAGGTTGAAGAGGGGGTTTAAAGAATGTCAAAGTAATCTTTGAACTGCTGGAAGAAGCTATTGTACTCTACTTTGTTCTGCACTACTCTGTACTACTCTGTACTAACTTCATAAAACTATTCTGTATATGCATGTAAAAGGTCTACTGCACACTGATGACTAAAAACAATTAAGTTTATGCTACTTATTACTCCACACAACTCAGCAACCTTCTATTTTATAATGCAATGAAACTCTCTATTGTAATCAAATGAAACTTCTCTATCTCATGAGATATCCAGGCTAGTTCCTGAATGTTAAGCAGTCTGAACTAAAAAAATGAATTCAATGGCTGAAAAAGATAACGTCTAAACTTGAATCTTGAAATGCTAAACCCTCTGTTACAATCAAATGAAATGTTATTTCTGTTCTATTAAATCAATGAGAAAACTGGCAATGTAAATTGGAATCGAATCTTTATTGAAAGATGGTGTTCAAATCTGAAGATGGATTCTATTGTAAATGCAATATACACAGCTCTGTTTCCATCGAAGGGGGCCCTGCCTTCTCTGTCAACAGGTCGTTCTTTAAATCAACACATACTGAAAACGAATAACTTATAGCAACTTACAATGACAGAAATCATATCAATGAAACTCTTAACTACTTTATTGAAAAGAACAATACAAGTGCTTGGAGATTTCCATTCCTCTATCTAATCTATGCTCTGTCTATCTTCCTCCCCTTTCTCGAGCATAGCAGCTTTGTATATAACATTTTCGGATCCCCCACAATGCATGGCTTTTGCGCCCTAGATAAACAAGTAGTTACAAAATGGTTTTAAGAGTATCATTGGAAAATGAGACACGTTTTACATAACCAATTGATTTAAGATTGCCTTTACCTGTGTCATGAGATTACATATACTTGACAAACGGTTTCTTCCCTGCGTTATACATGCACGAATCTGTATATGTGAAGTGGCATAGAAAAATACTTGATGCCAGTTGTTGAGTCCTCATTGAGAACCAACGATTCAAAGTCCAGCACACATGTTTCGATTTAGTAGCATCATGCTTAAAAAACAGTTTCCCCCCCTGCGTTATACATGCATGGATTTATGAAGTGGCACAGGGAGCCAACTATTATGTCAAGGAAAGGTCCAGCTATAGTGATTCCTCCTCAAATCGCAGAGCACTCTGTTTAGTTGTTCAGAGTCAAACTTATCTTGGTATTTATAATGGTTGGCATTTTGCATATTGCCCAATAACCCTAGAAACTGAAGTAAATGATGACCTTAGCAATTTGTATTATAAGATACACATCTTGAATAATCTTGAATAATATTGTCGAGATGTTTCTACCTGGATAATTAAGAAGAAAGCATTCCCTTGGACCAAATGAAACACGAACATACCCCGGTCCTCCACTAGCACTACCAGGGATAACAATAACCCCATGTCTTTTTGCAAGCCATTTAAAAAATTCAACATCATCAGAAGCACCACTTGGTAACTTTGCCCAGAGATAAATTGCTCCTTGTCCGCCCTTTACAGCATTTGCACCAAGAGGTGACAGTGCATCCAAAATTATATCTTTGTTCAACTTTTGAACCCTTTCCTTCACCCATTCAGGGCCAAGCTCTAGTGAATACAGAGAAAGATTTTCTCCAACGATTAAAGCACATATTGGGATATTATCCTGTGTTTTGAGCAGTTGTGCTCCAAGGCCCTTGACTTTAGAAGGATATGTTATATATCCAATTCGCCAGCCCATCATACCATAAGCTTTAGAAAAAGAGAATACATTGATAATGTGTGGAGCCTCTACAAGTATATTTCAACCCATCATACATAAAATAATTATAAGTATTATCCACTACAAGCCAACACCCTGCATTTTTGCAAAGTTCAGATATTCTCCGTAGAAGAGGATTATTGTTGCATTTATAGTTGAATTCTTCGCTCATTTGTGGTTTTGGAAGCACTTCATGATTTTTGTATACAATGGAACATATATGTGTAACAGAATATGAATAGCACAGAAAGAATTCCATTTTCTTAACAAAATACTTCAGGAGCCCAACAGATAGATCCACTAGATGGTGGTTTCCCCCCAGTTGGGATGTGTCCCATAGTTGGTTGTGTATGTCTGGAAAGGGTCTCGATTCTTTGTTGTAAAGGTATTCCAATAGGATTTTGTGGAACATGAGGAGTTGTAGTGTGTAATGGTGGGAGTAGCGGTTGAAGTGCCTTATGTATGATGAGAAGTGACGAATCCAACATTGAGGTGGACTTGTGCTTACGTGACAACAAGATCGATGACCTGTTCGATGGAACAGTCAATAGTATGACCGAATGGTCCTCCTTCAGCAGCAAGAGGATCATGAGGATTAAGAGGTTGTCGTATAAATTCAAAATGCTCATAAATATCATGTCCCAATGGAGTCCTCCATACAGAACGAGCATGTGTTTTTTGTGGATATTCTACGTCAGTAGGAAGAAAAGGGGTCCTAAAGTCATCACTAGAAATTGGTTCTGTGGATTCCATATATGTCTCGGTAATTGGTCTCAATGGAAAACCAAGGACTTCTTCTTCTATAATGTTACTGAACGAGTCTAATCAAAAAAAGAGTGGTTCAATAGGATCTTCTGACACATGTGTATTATTAGGAGTGGGATCGTCAACCGTAACCAAGGATATTTTAAATTTTTATAACAAAGGAGTAGTAACACTCTCAGCATCAAAGCGATTTTCTACCTCTTCATGGTAGATGTTTTCAGGGGAATTAGGAGGTAAGGTTTTGTAGCCTTATTCCAGAGGAAACCCTTGCATCCTATTTGATCTGTGAAGACCTTTATTTTTTATAGGCTCAATCTTTAAAAATTATTAAAACAACAACACACGCTAAAAAATCTAGAAGAACCAACAAGCAAACACACCTTCTCTCAATGACCGTACTAGTTGGTGATGAAATCCAACATCGTGTGATCAAATTGAGTGTTATAACCCTAAATTGCACCAAACATGCTTACCTGGCATCAGGCCATCGCATGTGACTTCTTTTCCAAGCCACTACTGGACATCTTCTTAAAAAACACTCTTTTTTAAGGCATACGCGCCCTGCTCCACTACTACATGCGTGTGTACGTTGGATGACCCACTACAACCCGCGTATACCTAAAAAGCACAAAAAAATGGAAAGTTGCAGACATAACACATAGTTTTGGGTAAGTTAAATAGACTAACTAACCATCCATAGTTAGTCACTCGACCAAATACTTATCCCTTTCTAGCCTATAAAAGAAGGGGTAGGGGTCCCATGTGAAGAAGGAAAATGATAGCAAAGAAACTATACTCGATTTAGTATTCCCCTTGCCCCAACCTTTTGCAACTATTGTGTGAAGAGAAGCATATACAGAAGCAGTTGGAGCACAGTTGAAGAGGAGCCCAGGACCATATTCTAGAAGCAGTGGCCGATCTCACCATTGTAAGGTTACTTTTGTGAGATTAATAAAAGAAGTACTTTTCTCGTCCTGTCATATGAGATTGTCAATATTTAAATTTGATTATATTTTGATAGAATCTCTAACCCATTAGTTTATAGGTTATATGCATGTGGATTTCTTTGTTTGTCTTTTATGAATGCAAGTCAGCATTGGGAGGAGAGTTGTAGTCAAGGAGCGACCAAGCGTTAAAGGGATTGACATCAAACACGAAAACTAAGGTACAGTAGTCAGATCTCTTTACCCTTGTATTTGCATATAAGTAATGGGAGTCATGCTTGGGATGTTGGTAAAAGGTAGGATACTTTAGGTCATTTTTGCATGCATGATAAAACCCTTAATTCTAGTCCGTAGGAGGGATTTCCCACCCAAAATAGAATTGGCGACTGTACTAGGGAATCTCTAGGGTTTTGGGGTGTACTTTTTGGGTATTTTAGAATTGGTTTACTACCTTTTTTTTCTGAGTTTCTGCAAAAGTCTGAGCTAGTAGGGATTCTGTTCTTCCATACCAATACTCCCTCCTTCCTTTGCCTGACTATTTTTTCTTTTTCCGGGAATCCACAGAGGCATACGCGACCTGCAGAAGGTCTACCCACGTATACACGTGCCCTGACTTCATACAGCCTGTGTACATATGCTTGCTGCTGAAAGATCAGTCGCGTGTCTGAGTCTAGAGAATTTTTTTCAAAAAGAGGCAGTCATCCTCTCCCCTATCAGAAAAGATCCTTCTCATGGGTTTTCTATATCTAGTCCTATTTTATGTTGTTATAGTTTGTAGCTTAGGTATAAAATCAGATTAGTTTTGTTTTCTCAGATTTCTTTGCATATTTTTCTGTTAGAGTGAGTTTAAGTACCTTTAATGGGTTTTGGTCTTCAATACCAGTATTCCCTGCCTGATCTTAGTTTCTTGTCTTGCTTCTTTTGAGGAGAAACAGGGGCAGACATGGCCTGTAGTAGTCCTGAACATGTGCATACATGTCCTATCTTTGGGTAACCCACGTGCATACGTTGGTTGTTGAAGTGACAGTCACGTGTCTGTTTGGAAAATTTTGAGGAGGCAGGCATCCTCTTCCCTGTCAAGTTTTTTCTTCACAGGTGTTTCATATGTCTTTCGGTCTCTATCATAGTAGTTTTCAGTCTAGGTTGTGTGCCAGTATAGCTTGCTTTTTCATTTGAAATTTTTTTTCCTTTGCTAGGTTTTTTGATGACATAGCGAATCAGTCTGATCCACCATTTTGGTTGTCAGTAACTCCCCACGGTCTTTGGTTGGCCAGAAGTCCTTTTTGGCCTTGTATTGTTCTTATTTTTTTTTCACCTTTGGGCTTCAGAAAAGAAGAAGACATACAGTTTTAAATTTTCTTGTTTTTGAAGCATAATAAAAAAAAACACAATTTGTTTTCTTTACTTCTTGGTTTGGTTAAAGAGTTGATTGTTTGCATTAATCAATAGGAAAAAGATTGTTTTCATAAGTTATTGGATGATTAACTTAGGACAATAAGTAGCTCGTAGTCAAGTGAAATCTTGTTTTGATTTTTTCAGTTAAAAGATCTTAGAAAGAAAAAGTTTGAAAAGTTGGTTTAAAAAAAATTTAAAAGAGAAAATCTGACTTTCTCAAGAAGAAGTTATTTTGTTTCTATCTTGTTGTTTATCTTCTCTTTCGTCTCTCAAAACATCGCTAGTTTCACTTTCATAACCTTTGACTTAAGACAAGCCCAAGAAATTAATGATTAATTAAAATATACTAGACTTTATGTTTTGTAGGGTACCTCAACTAGTCTAGGCTAGAGCCTTGATTTAGGATTGGAGAGAAAACTCTTCAAGGATGAAAAACATACATAAGAGTCTGTGCTAGGGAGTGTCAAAAGTATAGTATCATAAAATTTATCTGGGACCCCCCTCTAACACAGGGGATAAAGACAAGGTCGCATAAGGAAAGGTAGCGGAGATAACCCCTCCAAAGTTGGGCCAAACGTAGTGGGGAATGCATATAGAGGGCTTGTATTGGGATTCCGTTGATTGCATTTGCCATGCAGCTTCGTGGGTCTTGAATCCGTTCTAGGTCCTCAGTCATCTTCCAGAACACTTTCTTTCGATACCCTTGATAGGTTTTGGGATTGATACCCTACTCATTGCGGTCCACCCGACTGTTGACTGTACCCGCCTGGTGACTGTTTACGCACTGGCAACCTAGTTGCCTATCTTTCTAATGACTTACACAGGTGATTGCGGGGGTATACCGCGGTACCTAGGACAGACATTGGGCAATGCTTTGCAAAGTACACCTAGAGGGTGCTTCTGTAGTTGAGTTTCACTTGCATCGGTAAGTTTCTCTAGTGTTGGTTTTTGTAACTATTCTTCCAACTAGTTAGTGATTGCTTGTTTTATCTCATAGGTACTTTTTAGTGCATGTTGGTTTTCAAATGATTATAGATTTCCCTAGTGTGTCTTTGATCTTCTCATGGAGTGGAGGATCAAGAGTTCCATCAGT
>ML823293.1:19866-41129 GCA_009831015.1 Picea engelmannii | reverse complement strand
CCCCCGCCAACGCTAAGGATAAAATTAGACCATCAAGGGTCTTTTGAGACAACCAGGTTATAGGAAACTATGCCCAACACATCTTTGAGAGAAGAACTTTTGATTCTGGAGAACCAATCGTATCTGACCTTGGCGTAGAGGCCCTTGGTCCTTACAACCCTCCCATCACTGATCTATTGGCGCTCATCGTCATATAGGTTCTACCTTACGAGCGTTCGGTAGTGTCACCAGCAACAATGGAAGCACGCACTGCCACTTCTTCAAGGAATACTGATATTTCCTTCACAATTGTCACTACTGGGGTTTTTCCACCTCCTAACCAACTGTCGTTAGTCTGGGCCACCACGGTCTCGACTGCTTCTACCTCGTGAAGCAGTCTGATACCATCTATGGCGGTGATCACTGCTCCATTTCTTCAAAACACGATGGGCTCTCCCTTTTCATACGAGATGCCTAGCTTCGATATGAGTACTATACTTTCCTCCTCCACTTTACAAACTTTGGGTCTAGAAGAAGGGAGTTCCAACGCTCCTCTGCAAGTATCTATTGGGGGAACTTCCACTCCCTTTATCACTTTCCCTTACGACAGGGGTCATATACCCCCTTCGTCCCCCTCTCTTAGCAGTGTTCCTCAACAGTTTGTCGGGCCTAACATAAACTTTTTTGGAGTAGGTAGTCAAGCACTCCCTCCTTATAATATGTCGGTTGGTTCAACACCTTTCTCTTTATTTGGCGCATTTGGTAACAACGCTTTCTTGTCAGCTGCCATTTCGGGCAGGGGAAACCTCGGTTATGGACAACCTCATCCTGTACAGGGTACTATTCCTGCACAGGGGGCACACTTAGGAATTCCTTCCTCACAAGGATATTGGAATCCATGGCAGGGACCAGTCCCCTTGCCAGGGATTCCAATCAGGGGTGACCCTTTCCATACCCAGTGGAACCCCGAGCAAGGTCCAATGCATATGCCCATTGGATCGGCAGTGGGCAACCCCTCCCAAAATCCTTGGAATGAGACGCAAGCCCAGCCCTTTACGTCTTATTATGGGAACCAACAGATGATGTCTCAACAAGCACCCAATCCATACATTGGTCATGGTCATGGTTATTACCAGAGCCCTGGCCAGCAACCTAACTTTTCCTGGCAACCTGGTGCTAGTCAAACCCCAGGCTTCTTTTTCCCCGGCTACAATCCACAATCCAAACTACCATTTTGGGAAACCCTGCACTTTCCATATTTGACAAGGCTCTTAAATGACCCCATTTGTCACGATCCGAGTTGGCCTCCCATGCTAACCAAGTTTCCTTCGAACATTTCAAAGTTTGAGGCCAAGCCTAACGAAGATCTTGGTGAACATGTGACTACCTTCCACTTATGGTACTCATCCAAATCATTAAGAGATGACTTCATTCAGTTACGATTGTTTCAATGCACTCTCATAGGGAGTGTTGCAAAATGGTACATTGAGCTCGACCTCTCATGATACTCTTCCTTCGGTGAATTGGCAATGGCTTTCCTTAACCATTTCCAATTACCTGTGAGATATGACGTCGATACCGAATTGTTGGCCAATTTAGAGCAGACAAAAGAAGACCATATCTCGGATCATATTCGAGAATGGAGATGCTGGAAAAGTTTGATAAAAGTTCTAGTCCCACCATCATTCCTACTAGAGTGGTTCCTTAAGTCTTTAGTACCCCAGTTATCTAAATACGTCGCAACATCCAGAGTGTTTTTCGAGGAAGACGCGATAATGAGAGTGCAACAACTAGAGAAAATTTACTCTCAATCTGGTTTACTCTACGAGATTTTTCCAGATGCACCGAGGTCAATCCTTGAAAAAAAAAGGAAAAGGTTTGGACCACATGCTGATAGCATTATTGGTTCAGCACAAACCAATCCCACTGATCCATTTTCAAAACAATTGCAACAATTGTCGATACAACAGACAGCAGCCAGCCAAACCACTGGTTCGGTTGCTCCCCCTACCCAAAAGTCAGATGTACATAGTGTGCAAATGAAAAACCCAAAGTCCATCCAACAGCCTAATGGAAAGAAGAAACAACAGAAAAGGGGTAAGGGGGATAAGAAACCCACCGATAATGTTGGCAGGGTTGACACTGAAAAAGAAGAATTCAATGTGTCTGTGTAATCTTTGCAAGGAAGACCACCCGACCCATCAGTTCCCTCAGCTTGCAGAGGCTCAAAATTTATTGGCACAGCAACAACCTGTCGTGTTAACAAACCTATTCCCACACGGGAAAAATCTAACTCAAGCCTCCTCGAGCATAGAAGGGGGCAGTCAAGGACTCCCTCCATATTCAATTAATGCTTCATCCACAAATGTGTATATGATGAAAGGTAATGCCTATATAATGACTAGAGCACATGATTATGGCAATCTAGGCACCTCTAAGAAGGGTAAAGAAGCTGAAAACCCACACCTTCCTCTTCAGATTGAGAAGACCGTGGGTGAAACAGTGACATGCATCCAAAAAGGTGCATTCAAAAAATCTTCTTACAATCCAAATGTAAGGGCCACCCATAACTACTCTGTGGTGGAGGATTTATCACAAACCTCTTTTGCGATGTCTGCTTTGGAAGTCCTCCAGAGTTTCCCTTCCCAGAGAAAGGCCCTATTAACTGACTTGGGCTCTGTCGAGACTTGTAACCCAGGCTTGATACCTCTGACTTAAAACCTCATCTTCCTTACCACGTTTCTTTTCAGATCATAGTGGCTTATACCACGAAAAATTTTACCCGAAATATTTTCCGCACAGTGGTGGATGAGGGTGCCTCGAGATGCGTGATGTATTTGGTGTATTGGAAGGCAGTTCGTCCACTGTGGAATCAAGGATATTCATGGTTAATTCCTATAGTTTATGCTCAATCACCTCAAGATCCATGGCGGCCACTCCTGCTACAACACCTCTCTCTCCTCGCCTCTGAATGGGAGATGATCCCGGATGACGATAAGGCCCCACATCTACATTATTGAGAGCACTTAATTAGTCTTGGATAGATGACAAAAAAAGAATTTTTTATAATTAAAATATCAAAAACATCATATAATTAAAAAAAATCCTCTTACCTATGTCTCCCCACTGAGATCCCTTAGGAAGAGCTAAGTCAAGATCCCCATGGAAATCCATCTCAGCATACACATAGTCCTCCACCATGATTAGATGATTTCTCAGCCATTGGAAAAAAACATCGTCATACTTGACGATAGACACGCCACCGTGACAATCCATTAGGTCCACCCACCTCTTCATCCGTGGATCTTGTGGAGTAGGTATACCCCACTCCACCTGTAGACATAGGATGGAACCCTCTCCAATAAGAAGGACACCAAAATGGACCCGTAACCAAAATGTTTCAACCGACCATTGCGACACTTTGTCAGATGCTTTTTCATGTTCTTCAAGACACCCTCACACCAGTTGAATACTTTGGGGTCCATGCACTCTATGGCATACTGAAAAATTTCTTTGCAAATCCATGTGGGGATATGCATTCCCTACCATCCTGGTAATGGTATAAAGGATGGTCCATAATGGTAAATCTCGAACATATCTAATGGCCACCTTGCCACTATATTTTTCCATACCCAGCACACAATGGTGAGCAATATAGTAATCCATGGGTTCTCCTCCACCCCTGATTCTCAAGATTGAAACTCGAGAGCCTCGGCAAGATAAACCCATCAGAAAGAAAATATCATATATGTCCAATGTAAGTGTATGCACACCCACGTGCAAGGCTTGTTCGTTCACATCCCACATGTGAACCAGATACTCTAGCAATATCAATTGGGCTCTCATGCCCTAAATTTTGAAGAACTTGAGTAATCCACATTCCCTAAGTGTCATAACTTTTCCTGAGTCATTCCCGGAAAAATAGTATTTTTCTTCATGCTCTCATTCTCACCACTCGAGAATTTTGACCAACGAAAGTGTGCCAAGGAACATCAAAAGAAGATTAGAATCATAAAAAAAACATTCTTGGAAGTTTCCCTAGTTCTTTTTATCTTTTCAAAAGTTGATTTGCAGTCGTCGCAGGGAAGCACTTTCAAGCAGAGCGACGTCATCGCACCCTATCTTTGATCCGCCTACGATGATTCCAGGTCGTCGTAGGGAAGCACTTTCATGCAGAGCGACATCTATCTTTGATCTTCCTATGGCAATTCCAGATCGCCATTGTTGCGCCTCTTTTGTCACCTGAATGAGCAAAATAGAGGTGCTTACAAGCTTAGTTGGGTCAGTTAAGCAAGACAACAGTAAAGGAAAGGGTTAGAAAAATAAACATAAAAGACTAAACTAAGAATTAAACTAAGAAAGGAAAGAACAACTAAACTATTGAGCATAAGGACATAAGAACAAGAAACAAATAAGACTCATGTCACCAATGGAAAGGATTGTATTAGTGAAGAGAAAACACCGAGAAGAAAGAGGGCTTTGGGTCCCTTCTTCCTCCAAGGGAGGGCTCTTGGACCCCCACAATTGAGCTCTTCTTACAACTTTGAAACTTGAAAGAAATGGTGAAAGAATCCCAAGATAATCCACTCAAATGGTGAGGTGGATTGCCCAAATGGAATGATGCTAGTATGCTCTTGATGAGAAAATAGGATTCCCCGAGAGAATAGCAACAGCATAACCTTGCAAATGAATTCCTTGAAAATGTAGTGCACCCATGGCCTTGTTTTATAGCACCACTTTGAGGTATTGTGAAACCAGCTTTTAGTGTGAAAAGGGGTTGTTTAGGGAACTTTTAGGTCTTTGACCAGCCACTCAGTCGGATCTAGCCGAGATTTGGGAGTCAAATCAACTTGGAAACTGAACTAGAAGTGGGTGGGAGGCCAACCAATCTCATAAATTCATCGTTTCTCAAGTGTGTGCGGATTTTAGTGACCACAGTTGTGCATCATGCACATGTGCACTTTTCTTGCATTTTTGGATGTCGCATGTGCGCGCGCGCCCTGTGTAGTCATAGTGCACCTTGATTTTATAACTGGTTGTATAGTTTTGGACCTTTTAGAAATGTTTTTTTGGTAATTTTGTTCCATGGGTGAACTCATAGTTGTTTGAAGATGTTGGATTCCTGTAACCATTTGCGAATGAAATTTCAGTGATAACAGTCACAGTTCACGATATTGTGGACTTGCGATGATCTGAAAGCATGGGTACCCCCAAACAATCGACCCAAACTCAATAATAAACCAATAAAAACAAAATTTAAAACCATGAAAAGATAAAGAAGCAGAAGATTACCTTTTTGATGGAGACGGTTTGCGAAATGGTCCACCAGGCGCTCCGACATCGATAGTAGAAATTTGGGAGGAAAAGAGGGTTTTGCGCACTATTTGGGTAAATTTGCAAATGAAATGGTAAAATGGTTGCTTTGGCCTATTTTATTGATTTTTACCATATTTTATTGCAAAATTAAATTATTTTTTATATTTTACCCATGCCTTAAAGTCTAACAACTTTGCGAAGTGTTTTCTTTTACAGATTAAAAGTTCTAAGGACGAGACGTTTGACTGGGGTCCACCATTTTTTATTTTTCTTGTGTTTTTTTTCTTATGAACAGATGCTTTTAGGGTTTTTTAGGAAAAACTTTGAGCACAGTCTTAATTCTTTCTCACACTCGTGAAACCATGAGAATATAATCGAGTAACCTTTTGTCATTTTTCAAACTCGCATTGGTAATGTGGAAAATGAACCTTATGGAGTATCCTTTAAGATCTTTTCAAACTCCCTAAACACGAAAAGATAGCTGAGTGACCTTGTTCTTTTCACGCTCGTAAAATTATTTGAAGAAAACGTTTGATGAGTGGTAGATTGTCTCTTTTTCGGTCTCATCAAACTAGCTTACGAAAAAGGACATTATGGAGTTCTCTTTAAGTGTTTTTTAGAGTCTCTATACATGAAAAACCCCTGATTTTTCTTTCTTTGGACTCGTTAAACAAGCATCGAAAGACCCATATGGGATCAAACCACGCCTTAGGGTTCGTTAAAAATACTTCGAGGGACTCATCCAAAGGATGAGCTTCATCAAAAGCATATGTTATCCTCCTCAAGCTTGTGTAAAAATAAATAGTTACTCGCCAAAAATGGTGGGGGGGTATTGGGAAGAAATGTGTCATTGTATTTGTGTTAGTGGCAGTAAAGTCACTCTTGAACATGATACCCCCCTTCATCACTGTATCCGAGTTGGGAAATCCATTTGTCTCTCGTTTGACCATATACAAGTTCATATGTTGGGTCCTCCTTTGATTCAATGTTGCCAAGACAATTGTCATGTCATTCATATGTTCAAGAGAATTCCAACCTAAACAAGCCTTCTATCAAGTCGGCCATCTGCAGCTATAAATTTTCTACCATATCGGCCTCCCCTGAGTCAGTTCTGAATCACTTCATACTCTGATCTACCTCAAATATGTTACATATTTTGTGTCATTGATGTGTGATACATCAATGCCCTCCTATGAAGAATCTTTCCATGTCAACTTCAACTCATTATCCAGGAACAAGACTTAGAAATCACATCGGTACCTTGGAGCCTGCATGCCTTAATGGCAGGTTTCATCACTTTCAATAGTGGGTTCACATCATTGGCCCCTGATTGGAAGATTCCATCAAGAGTTCAACTTCAAATCATTCATTCAAACTCATCGAATTGTACTAGAGTACCTTAGGAGTCATTGACATCAATCGTGATTTCCCCATACTTTTTAACGATTTTCATTAATGATCAGTAATCAAGTGGTTTCTACCATGTTCGACTTTGATGCTTATAATCAAATGGCTAGATTTGTACTTAGAGACGATGGTATTGAAGACCCTGGATTTCATCATATCAGTCCAGGTTGCAATGGAGTATTCATAAGTTTGTACTAACACATAGATCCATTGTGCGTGTCTCGTGGATATGTCCAAATTTGAATTCTTTTAGAGCATAGATCCACAGTGTATTCCTCATGGATATGTTGAATATGATGACATGGATCCACGATGTATGTTTGGTGGCCATGAATCACTTGAAACTTATGATTAGAGTCACTTGTAGTCTGAATATGGGAATTCCTACCTCAGAAGATGGTATATTATCATGCAGATGCTTGATTGTTTGCAGGTTCCCGATCGATGTGCTCCTTGTTTTCAACACACACATTCTACAAAGTATTTCAGCTGTCACAGTTTAAAGCTTCATACTTTGGGGGGAATTTTGTTACACATTATTTTTTTCACCCCAGTGATCAACTGACGACATGTACTTAACTCACTTCCATGTTCCCTAAAAATACTAAAAGAGACTTTCTCCAAGAGAAAAGTGGTTTTCATTTCCTCCCTCAAAAACCATGACAAGGAAGATCATCGCATCCTACTCTATGATTATGGTGTGATGATGCTTTATCATCACACTCTGCACAAAATATGGACTATAGCGTCATCGCAGACTGCATGTGCATAGGGTGCGACGATGCTTAAGCAAACGAAAAGTCAAAATTCACGAATGTTCTAGAAGGTAATCTTCTAGAAGGTAATCTTCTAGAAGATGAGGTGGCCTCCGGTCAGTTTGGATCTTACTCGCTTCTCTGATTTAGTGGGATCATCCTAATCTCCTCATCCATCCCTCTTCCACCCTATATAAGGAGGTATCTCTCATGGAAAAGGCTAAGGTTGAAAGGGATAAGGTTTTCATATGCATGAAGAGTTCGGCTATAGATTATACTTGAGATATCTTTTCTTTAGCTCTCTAAGTCAGATTGTGGATCTTCTTCATCAAAGGCATTGGAGAAAAGGTGTGTGTGTTGGAGAAAAGAGCCATTGAAATGGATCTTGCAACATCAAGGCATGGGTTGTATTCTCCACTTTCCATTTTAATATAATGCAGTAATACATTTCTTCCCTATAAAGGTGTCTTGGATTTTATTGTATAACTCCTTGATCTTATACATAGAATTCATTGGAATATATATATCTTTGTTCTCTGTCTCTTTGTTGGTTTTTTCTTCTTAAACAGGTTCACCATCCCACAAATCCAAAGATGGAGTGAAAAGGAATACACTAGCAAGGATCAAGCATCATTTAAAAGGTATGTCACTCATTCCTCTCTGAACTAGTTTATATGACAATTAAGTCTAAGGTGAAGTTTGTATTATGTCTTGTTTTGTTCTAGCTTCCTGTGGAAGTTAGGGAGATTATTTTGTGTCTGCAATTACCGATTTCTCTGATAACAGTATTCAATCAAATTATATCCAAGTTCAAAATCCCGAGTGAGATTGTCACTAATCATGGAAGTCACTTTCATAATGAAATGATGAAAGAATTAGCATCAAAAGTGGGGTTTAAACATGGTCATTCTTCCCCTTACTACCCCCAGTAAAATGGACAAGTAGAGGCCGTAAAAAAGTCTCTCAAGACCATTTTGCTAAAAATTGTCAGCTAGAGAAAATCAAAGTAGCATATCATGTTTTACCCAACACTTTGGGCATGTCAAACCTCGGTTAAAACTTCCATTGTTTTTTCTCCTTTCCAATTAATACACGGTGTGGAGTCAATCTTACTTATTGAATGTGAAATCCCTTCTCTTATATTGGTAGTTTTTCTTCTACCTGACACTTTCAATATCAAACAATGCCTCATAGACTTAGAGAGTCTAGATGAGCAGCGTCGAGACACCTCCGCGGCTATCAAAGCAAATAAAAGACGTGTCAAGGTCCAATATGATAATTCTTTCTGTCCTCGGCAGTACGCTAAGGGTGAGTTGGTCCTTCTATATGATCAAGCCAAAGAACCACTTGGGGCAGTCAAGTTCAAACCCATGTGGCATGGTCCCTATATCGTGAAATGTGTCTTAGAAAAAGGAGCCTATGAATTAGAATATTATGAAGGGAACATGTTGGTTGAGCCCAGGAATGGGCTCTATTTGAAAATATATTATGCCTGAGCCCCAAGCTTGGGCGTAACTCTTTGTATACTAATGTATTTTAGTGTATATATATTTTCCCTTTTTTTTATCTTCATCTTGTTTATCAAGTTTTACCTTGGTTGGCAGATGTCAATGGAGTCTTCGGTCTTCTTAGGATTCACAGGCGGGGCCATTCATCATACACGAAACTTGGCTTCCTTCGCTTGGGTTGTTTACTCACCCGAGGGTCTACTAGTGTCTTCAGCTGGCATTTTCCTAGGGCCATCCATGAATAATGGGGTCAAGTATAGCATTGTTATAGAACTTTTATGCGATGCAATTTCACATGGTATTCACTCGTTAGAAGTTCACCTAGACTCCTAGTTAGTAGTATGTCAATTAAACGGTAGTTACCGTGTGCGAGACTCTACTCTACTCCAAATATTCTTACGGGTACGACTTTTAGAATGAAATTTTGATTTGATTACTTATCATCACATACCTAGAAGTTCTAATTATGTATCTAATGCATATGCTAATTTTGTTTTAGATTGGCATTTGTCATATAGCTGAAGCAGAGAAAACACTTTCATCAATGTACACATTTTAATATAAGTAAAGTCAAAGATCAATGTTTTTATATATATTTCATCTCTCCAAAAAATATGATGTTATAGTACAAAATTGGGTTGACACCCTCAAAATATATATACGGCCGATCATACAATAGTCACAACATCTACGCTTGTGGTGATGAATGTTTGTTATGGTAACATACTATGGAATTTGTGAGACACTGAAAGAGTCGTACCTGAGAATGGGGCACACCTACCACCTTTCGTTGTATTGCCTCCGGCAGATCCTCCACCTGAACCATGGGAATCCTCTACGTCAAATGAGATAGGTTTCCCTGCACATTTTGATGCACTCTATCGGCATCCCCTCCCACTTCCTCATCCCCCCGGTGCCTCCGTCGGTGTCGATGAAGTCTGTCCAACTATTGTGGACCTACATCTGCATCACACACATGTTTAGTTAGTACTTGACATCATCCAAAACTATTTTTGTTGTTTTATGCAAAAATACAAAAAAATGAAATATTCAAAAAACTTTGACATACCTATGTCTCCATAGGCGAAACCTAGTGGTAACGGCATGTCTACATCTCCTTTGAAGTCAATCCTTGAGTAAGGTTATTCCTCCAGAGCCATCACCTGTCGACTCAACCAGAAGAAAAAATCATCGTTGTAGGGTGTTGGAACCCTACCACCCCCCTGTCGCCTCATCACCTTGGTCCACCATGCAATGGTTGTATCGTGAAGTCCATGCGGAACAATCTCAACTCTAGTGCCCAAGCCTAGAACCCGCTCAAAGAAAAAACTACAAAGGATAGACGTGAACCTGAAGCTCCTCTTTCTACCCAGTTTGCAGTCTGTCAAATGGCTCTTCATGTTGGCCATTAGTGAGGTGCACCAGTTATAAAACATGGGTCGCAAGCACTCCAATGAATAGAACATAAGTGGCCTCGATTCCTGGTGCAAAGAGGTCTCCCCTATGACCCGTGTCAACACTAGGACACCAATATTGAGACTCAGATTGTTGATCACTATGATTGGGAGTTGGCTCCCTACCTTATCAGTCCCTACAATGAAATGAGTGGCTATGTAATCCTCTATGTTCATTCCAATCCTAGCTCCTCGGGATTTGAGGTTGACCACCTCACCCCGAAACGACAATCTCTTCAAGAACTAGGTGTCCTCAAATTCAATCCTCAATGGTTTTCCATCAAGGTTGAAGGTCTCAATATCTGGATCCCAGTAGTTCACAAACAGCTGAAGTAGTCTCACTTGAGCCCTCATACCTTTGAGAGCCCAAAAATTGTATAGCTCGCATAATTTTAAGGTCATCTGGGCCCCTGGATCTCTCTCCACTTCAGCATCCACCTCTTCATGCTCTCTTTCTATCCACTCTAGCACCATCCTGCAAGATTCAAACCATTTTTTGAGTTAGCAACATTTAAAAAACATTATCCATGGAAATGTACGCGAGCTGCAATGTACACAGTCGCGTATAAGGTTGTTTATACATTGTTTTTTTTACAAACAGACGCGTATAGGTATGTGTATACTCGACACGATAATATGTAGCCTACGTACACCTTAGTTTCTAAGTTGATCCCTAAATAACTTAAAAAAGGATGCCTAATTACATATTTTAATCCACTAGAAAGAAAGAGGGGAGCAAAATGAATTACCTAGTCCAAAAGTTTTTTTATTCCATCGCTCATAGCGCCCACAATCAGCAGTTGAAATTCGGAGTCAATTTGGTCCAAACTGCACTATTTGGGTAAAAAATACAAATGGTATAGTAAAATTGGTTTTTCTTACTATTTATAGCAAATTTTTACCCACTTTACGTAGTTTCATACAATATTTTGGCCTAATGGACTAATACGATAGTGGATGGAGTTGATTTTGGTGTTTTTATCCACGGATTCTTGCAGTTTTCAGCCCCATGTCACTCATTCGTAACTTTGGACATGTATTTTCATCATCCATCATATAGGATAGGTACCCAATCCATCATGCACACTTGCATCATCCTATGACTGTATCTCATATGACTTAGGTACAAACCCATTTAGTAGCAACACAAAACCTTCTATCTACAACTAGAAGTGTCGTTATCGAATGGTAGAGACTTACCAAACATGGGTACCCTAGTTAGATCCCCTGCTTCATTCAGTGCCCATGTAGAGATTTTTGTCCGTAGGATCAGGAGTCCCTTATATCTAATACATGACTTTATGTTTGAACCTCATTTCTTACTCATAAACATCCTGACCTATACGTAGAGGACTCTCAACGAGTCTGATTTAAGCTCTTTTCCGACTCTGTCAAAAAGAAAAAATATTGTTGAGTGAAATTGTCTCTTTCACACTCGTAAATTGGATTTGAAAGGACGTCTATTTGGTGAAATTTTACCCCTTTTTCAAACCAAGTAAACTGATATTATGAAAAAAGGACATTTTTTTGTGTTAAGTTGTAATTGCATCTCATTCTCTTACTTGCAGTATTGACCCTATTGTCAGTTCTTGCTTTTGGGTTATAATCCCTTCACTTCAACAGTTTGCATCATCAGCCAAGCAGAGCCTTGTTTATATCTTTTGCAGCTTGACACCCTATACCCAAGTGGAAACATTCCCCCAAGTGTCCATCTCCCGCATGCACCTCCTTGGATTGATCATAGGTATGTTCCAATGCTAAAACTAGTTTGTTACTTGCGACACTCATTTCCTCCTCTATATCATAACATTCATTTGACTATGAAAAAACAAAAAAAGATGAGTGGGAAAATAATATTATCTTATATTGGCAGCAGTCGTGTCACCTTTAAACATAGCACAAAAATTTTGAGTCCACTTGTCATCAAAATTTTGGGTTTAGCTTGACCTTAGGAAGTTGAGCTTGTTACGTAGAGTTTACTCCCCCATCTGGTTACTCTTCCAATCCCTATGGAGAGTTTGATTGATGCCTCCTACATCACAAATTTTCATCATTGACTCTATGTTTCCAGAGTCTTCCATATGTCTCGTGCTCTTGTTCAAAGGATGTCTATAAACTTGTGTCGGCCATTCCTCAGAACTCTTGACTTTGCATGTCGGCCATACCCTCAGTGTGTCTCAAAGTTACATGAATTTATAGTCCTATTTTCCACCCTGGTCCTACTTTCATCATTGGTAGGTAACCTTGAACCCAACAATCAACATTTCATCATTGCTCGTTGACTGGGGGGGTTTACCTTGTGTTCGACGAAAATAAATCTATTCACACATCAGGATTCATGCAGTTTCTTGGATTCCATTAGCCTTATTGGTCGTTTCCTCTCCTTTTTCATCATTTTTCATTATTTGTTGCTATTTATAGGGTCCTTTTCATGTCCCACTTGCATCTGGTACACGCAAAAGACGCACAGGGTCATTGGTTCGTGGACATGTTCTTCATTAGATTTCCTCCAAATCATCAAGCTCGTACTTTGTACCTCATGATGAATGATGAGAGATGCCTCAATTCTCTCCTTTCAACAAGTCTCCTTCCATAGAATTCATCTCATATATTCTGGAAATGAGACCTAGAGTCCTATGAGCACCTAGATGCTTGCAATCATTAGTGGCAGGTTCTGCCGCCATCGACAATTGGGAATACATCAATGTCCCCTGATCAATGGATTCTTCAAGTGTTCGACCCTGACACCTTTATTCACACTTGTAATAATGTACTTGGTGCCTTGATACCTACTTTCATTATCGGTAGTTTGTCTCATGTTTGTTAACGATATACCTTAATCACGGATAATCAAATGAAGTCTCATTGTGTTCAACCTCAACTCCTTTATTCACATGATGTAGACTTTCACCTTTGGCGGATCGTGTGGAAGACTTGAAGACATCAATTCATAGTTGCAAATTTCCTGAGTTTTTGCTATCTCTCATTGGACCAGTACCTATGTGACTTTAGTGATCATGGGGGATCAGATTGTACTCCATTGTATATAGATATCTTCAGATTGATTTTGAGACTGGTTTTACTAGGCCTTGTTCATGACTATGACGGCCTTTGGCATGTAGCCACCTTTGTATTACCTATTCATGGCCATGAACAATTGTTTGGTGTATATTCACATGGATCTACAATGTAATTCAAATTGGCAACCATGTGTGCAAAGTCAGTACAAATTGCAATATTCTCATGAGCAACTAGTTCATCTAGTTGAGTCTCCATTACTCCAATTCTGGGTATTATAATGTATTTCAGCCATCGTGGATACTCCTAGACCTCACACATTAGGAGGCATCTGTTATAGCAAGATTTTCCTCACCTTACACAAATTTTCTCAGAAGGCCTTTTTTCCATTTCCCTATGCAGACTTGAAGTCCCTTTTTGCAAATCCCAGAGCTAAAAACAATATGTTTCCACATATACGCGCCCTAACTATTATACGGCATGTGTATACGCATGTTGCACCACTAAAGCACGAGTACATCATATTTTGTGCCTAAAATTAAAAAATAGTGTTGAACTTCCATGTCACATCATGGGATCCATGATCCTTGGCCTTCCATATATTGGAAACATTCTGACTCGGCCCTTCAGTTCCACTTGAAGGCTACAAATGGGCCATATCCAAGCTATGGAAAAGAGGATAAGAATTCAACTTTGAGAGAAAATTTACTCTAGAGAAATTATCCACTTCATATTGAGTCAGCATCCCTTTGTCCTTTTAAGTCTGAACACATTGTTCAACCCCCAATCTCTTCCCTAATTGATTGAGAACCTCATTGTCTCTCTTATATGAGCTTGCCTTTGGTGGAGGATTAAAATGGTGGAGGCCTAGCTGGAAGGGACTTAGTTTCTCTATTCCAAACCGTGCTGACATAGAAGTTTGTAATTCATTCACTTCTGTTGATTACATTTTAATAGAAATACTCTTTTCATGTCCAAATAATATCTTCCAAATATTTGAATTGTATTCCGTGGGCATATTTGTTATGAATGTTGATGTATTATGCTATTGAATGTGTTGACATTATATATCATCACCATATGCTTGTGTTTCTTGGTTGTTGAGGACAAGTTGCAGGTGTATTTCTTTGATTCAAGTGCTCAATGATGGACTTCATCGAACATTTGGACGAGGTAGGCTCTTTATCTTGTCTCATTAGCATATTTGCTTATATAGAATATATGAGCTTAGAGTTGATTTCTACAGTCATTTCCGTCTGTTGCAGTTTACCCCTAGCCATAGAGATATTTTCTTAATAACACCTTAAAATAATGGAATATCAAAATTTGCTTATACCTTGAAGGGGGTTGCATGGTCACTTGATGAAGATGTGTCTCCTGTGGGCAGTCGCCGAAGGATCTGTGCAAATTTGTCCATCATTTCATTCCTTTGTCACACAATGGATTCCTCGAGCAACATTTTAAAAGGATCTCCTGCTCCATCATCTTTCTTCTCGTCCCACATGGGTTGTTGTCGGGCTTGGCATGGCCAATATTGCAAAGGCTTGACTGGTTCAAGTCCCAACTTGTTGTACCCATATATTGTCGAGTACATGCACGAAGAAAAAGAAATGAAGAGCATACCACTCTGATACCACTGATCCGTATTTATGAGTGAAACGAAAGGAATAACATACTAAATACAATAACACGGATATACAGAGAAAAACGACAGATATACAGTGAACAATAACTTCTATTGAATAAATAAAATAGGTTGAACTGTAAAACTGCAGAACTAGAAAAAACTTGCTCGAATGGTGGTAGTTATCTCTGAAAAGAGTTGTGGCTTGCTACGTGCATATGTCTGAGTAGAAAGATGACAATGAGGCTCCAGAGGCCTTTTTAACATTACTCATGAATGCCAAAACCCTAGACATTGTTACACATTATTTTGGTCACCCTTGTGATCAACTAATGATATGTGCATAACTCACTTCCATGGTCCTTGAAGATACTAAAATGAAACTTTCTCCATGAATAAGTGAATCATCCTTCTTTCCTTAAAAACCATATCAAAGGAGATCGTCACACCCTGCTCAATGCTTGGGGTGCGACGATGCTTGATCGTCGCATGCTGCACCAAAATTGGACTACAACGTCGCCGCATGCTACCTGTGCATAGGGTGCGACAATCTTCAAACAAGAGGAAAAGGTGAAATTCACAAAAGTTCTAGAAGGGAATCTTCTAGAAGATGAGGTGGCCTCTGATTGGTTTAGATCTTACTCGCCTCTCTGATTTAGTGGAATCATCCTAATCTCCTCATGGGAAATGCTAGGCTTGCTTATGCATGAATAATTATGCTGAAGATTGTACTTGTGATAGCTTTGCTTTAGCTCTCCAATTCATGTTATGAATACTCTTCATCAAAATAATTGGAGCAAAGGTGTGTGTGTTGAAGCAAAGGGCCATTGGAAGGGACCTTGCAACATCAAGGCATAGGTTTTATTCTACACTTTCATTCAATATAATGCAGTAATACATTTCTTCCATATAAAGGTGTCTCTACTTTTATTATATAACTCCTTGATCTTATACATAGACTTCATTGGAATATATATATATATATATATCATTTTTCTCTCTCTTTGTTGGTTCGTGCTTCTTAACAGGTTCACCATCCCACAAATCCAAGGATCGAGTACCAAGGATGACACTAGTGAGGATCAAACATCATTTAAATGGTATGTTATTTGTCCCTCTCTGAACTATTTTATATGACAATGAAATCTAAGGAGAAACTTGTATTCTGCCCTATTTTGTTCTAGCTTCTTGTTGAAGTTAGGGAGATTGGTTTGTGCCTGCACTTACCAATTTTTCCGATAACAAAATTGGTGACCATAATGGGGAACATCCTCTTTTGGTTTTTCGCTTCCTTTTTTCTTTTATATTGTCTTCTTTTGGTCAATTTCATTCTCTGAGTCTTTGTGTGATCCATCTTGACTCCCTGGTTCTGAAATTTCATTGAGAAACTATCTCCTTTTTCCATTTTCTCCTTATGTTCAGTCATCGTTGCACTCTACTTGTATGAACCAGAGTGACGACGTCGTACTTTGTTTTTCCCTTAGCATGCGACAATCCTTCATCATTGCACTATGCTCTTCTGCATCCTGCGACGATTCCTGTAGAAATTTTTGGAGTGACAGTCAACTTTCTTCTCCTTGCCCAAATTTGTCATTACTTCTTGGGGTGAACTTTTATTCTTGGTGAATGATTGGTTTGCATATTTTAGCCTGAATTTGATTGTTTCTCAAGTATTGAGAGTCTTTTTCATAAGATTTATAAGTTTTATCTTTTACTTCTTATTGCAAGGGTATAATCTTAAGGCTTCATCCCTAAGTGCTTGCTAGATAAGTTTTTATTGATATTTTTGAGTTTTGGATTGATTTTTTTTTAGCTTTGGATTATAATTGATTGGAAAACAATTTTTGTTTTCATTCGACAAATAAGTTTTTCTTACTTTTTCATTTTTTCTTGCATTTTGAGTTTAGTTTGGGAAATAGTGTTGTGAGTGCATTGATCTTCTTGGGAAACTCTTTCGTTTTGAATTAAATCTTTGTTTTATTTGAAAAGAAAAGGATTGAAGTTTGTTCTTCTATTGGTAGTCTTTACAAGAAATCTTTGCATTCAATTATTTGTTGAAAAGAGAAAATTGGAAAATTAGGTACCTTTGATTGTTTGGAATCAATATCATTGAAAGATTGAAGAATTGTTCTTTATAACTTTTTGTATTTTGGAAAAAGAAACCTTCTCCTTTATGTAATTAGAGTTCATCGAACAAAAAGATTGCATCTCATCTCTCTTTGCATTTTGTTGGGTCAAGGTCAAATACTTCATTAGTTTCATCTTCGTTTCCCTTTTTGAGTAAGAAACAACCATTAAAATTCAGCATAATTTTAAAATCTATCTAGCAACTTTTATTTTCTAGAACTTTTATACACCAACATTAGCTAGGATAGCGCTTTGGAATAAGTTGTGAGGCACACTCTCCAAAGCATCAAAACACACAGTAGTATCTTTTGATAGGGAGAGTTTAAACCCACTTGCTACATTTTGTCCTAGGAATCCCTTCTAACACAAGGGTCACTCACGAGGTCGCATTAGGGCCGATAGAGTTACTCGCCCTGCTTTGTTGGTCTTAGTGTAGATATTGCATGTATTATTGGGGGTCACTTGAGAAGAAAATATTGTGCGGACCTTATCGAGGATATTTTGGGCTTAGGTACCCTGCCCTTGCATGTGGATCAGACTGTTGAATGCTTCCCTAGGCATCATTGTCGTAATTGGTAACCTTATTGGCCTATCTCTTTAGATTCTTTACACGAGGTGACTGTGGAGGGGAAATTCTGCATGGTACCTAGAATCGACGTTGGCCAAACTCACTCGGGATCCTTGGAGGGTATACCCACAATTATGTGTGGGAAATTTCACAAGGGTGTAAGTCCGTTAAGCAGGTCATCAACATAACTTTTCCACCTGTTTTATCCCGGTCCCTTCTTGTCTTGATTTCACGACATTGGATTTCATCACCAACTAGTGACCTCGAAATAATAAGGTTTGTTTGTGTGTTTGATATCTACATTTTATTAGTGAGTGTTGTTTGTTTCTCTATTTGGCCATATATTTATTTCATTCTTTATTCATTGCGGCCAACATCAGCCCTCATCGTTCATGTAGAATGCAAGGGTTAACTCCGGAAGAGCCAGAAGAATACACTCCTTTTCTTCCTAATTCACCAAAGGTTCATTCTCCTATAGGAGCACTCAATAATCACATGTCCTCTGAGATTGAAAGTTATACTCCATTGTTAGAATCAACACTTCCTGTAAATCCATTATTGAGTGTTATACAAGATCCACTTTCGCTCCGAATAACCTCGTCAGGAGACGTTGTTGCTGAAGACTATACTAGAATACCTATTGGACCTTACACAGAGTCTGGTGTAGACAATCCACCCTTTCAAAGTAAATCATTTAGAACTCTGGTTCATAATACTGGAATTTTTAATCCTAGCTCAGTCCCCATCCGTTCTTTTTGGAGGACCTCCTCGGAACATGATATTTTTGATAAACTAGGAATGAGCCCAAATCAACCTATGTCGTCACATACACCCGTGAATTCCACTGCTTATATAGTACCTTTAGATCATTTTACTGGCATGACTAGTAATGTTGTTACGGTTTCAGACCAGTTGTTGGTTGGTTCTCATACAATTCATCCCCTCCAACTCACTAGCTCTATCATGGTCCCACAAGTTACACATGTTTCTACCAGAAGTCTGGTCATAACTCAAGCTCCTATTAGAATGCTACTTCCGCCTAGATCAAGTCCATCACTTCCACCTGAGTATAACGCTCTTAATACTTCTATTGCTAATCCTGCCCAGAGTCCATCCAAAGGGAATAATATTTTTGTTCCACCTGGGTATGATGTTGCTAGTGGTTTTGTTCCCACACCTACCTAGGTTCTCTCAGGAGGGCCTAACATTCCTCCACCTCCACCTGGAGGATCTAATCATCCTGGCCCAAGTAGCTCCAATCAAATTGGAGGCACAAGTCATTATGTCACTTTTGGTTTTCAAATTCTTGTTGGAGGCCAACCTCAAATTGGGGGGCAACCCCAAGTTGGAGGTCATAACCCAGTGTACGGGAAATATACACCTGGATTACAATATCAACCTTGGAATTTTCCTTTCCAAGGCAATCAACAACCACCTGGGGGGAAAACTCCTCAATTAAATTATTTTGTACCCCCTAATCCTGGGCAACCATATCCATGCTCTGTAAATCCTACCTGGGGTCAAGATTTTTAGTCTAATGCTCCTTTCCAAGGTAGCATACCAAATCAACCAACAAATTTTTCCTACTTGACTCAAAACCCTTCACAACCGAATTTGACAGGACCCTCTAACTATCTACAGACTTCTTATGGTCCTATTGGTATACCTATGGGATTACCTCCTCAAAAATACTAGTTTCCTCAAGTGAACAGACGGTTGTTGTTTCTAGCTACTTTGGATTTACCGGATTTATCTAGGATTTCGAATGATCCTATTTTGCATTCTTCTTACTGACCAGTCATACCTGCCAAATTATCATCAGACATTCCTAAGTTTGACAGTCGATCGGGAGAAGACCCAAATAATCACGTCATGACATTTCATCTTTGGTGTTCATCCAACTCCTTGATGGATGACTCCATTTGATTACGTGTTTTCCAACGAACTCTTATGGGTTCGGCAGCCAAATTTTATATCAAATTGCCACGATGATTCTTCAATGATTTCAACACCTTAGTTATGGTTTTCTTAACGCATTACCAGTTACCGATACGATATGAGACAGGAACCGAAATTTTGAGTTCATTTAAACAATCCTCTTCTACTCATATTTCATATCATATTCACGAGTGGAGGAGAAGATGATTAATCAAAGTTCATCTTCCTCATCAATTGTTGGCTGAGTGGTTTACCAAATCACTCATCGGTCCTATAGCCCGTGATGTTTCCATGGGCGGTGTTGTCATTGAAGAGCGGGCGATTAGTCGTGCTCAATAATTAGATCTTGTTTATTCATAAATGGGAACACTATATGACTTGATCCTTGATGTTCCTCTCTCATCTACAAATCCAACCCCAACGCCTCCAATAGCTTCTCATGTTGTTGATGGTGTGAATGGCACTTTTCATGCTGAGACTTAGTCCAAACAAGCCATTCATTCCAATCCCAAATCTACTACTGCTAATGTACAAAATTTTACTCCTCCGACTCCTTCTCCTAGTAAAACCTCTGAGGTCAATACAGTTCAGTCTACACCTACCAGTAAAAATCAAAATAAAAAGAAAGGGAAGGGTATGAATAAAGAGGATAAAAATAATAAGCAAAAATCCGATAAACCCAAGACTCAGCCTGTTGATGATAAAGAAAAGTGAAAACCTCGTTATCCTTGTCTTATGATAAAGAGAAGTGAAAACCTCATTATCCAAGACGTGTTGAGGTTACTAAGTTCATGCAAGGGACCGGGAAACCTCCTACACCCATCGTTTTGTCACAACCTTTTCCTTCTCAACAGCAAGCCCAATTGGTTATTCATGACCAACCTTCTCCCTCTACCACATCTTATGTACTTATGTGTACTGGTGACTCCAAGAAGAACGAAGTTACAGTTGCTACACGAACCAAAGATTATTCTCCTTCCGAAGAGAAAGTTGGTGATTCACCACCTCCAATGGTTCAACCTTCTCCATCGACTTCACCTCCCAATGGTTCTATTAATTTCGAAGGACCAAGTCTAGATACAGTTCTTTGTCTTCCTCCTAAGGGAATTGTTCATAAGTTGTCATTTAACCCCCACGCATGTACCGCTCAAAACTACAGTATTGTAGAATATCTTGCACAGGCACCTTCTGCGATGTCAGACGCTCTCGAAGTCCTTCAAAGTTATCCTATGCAACGGAAGGCATTGTTAAAGGCTATTGGTGGAATTGATCCTACCAATATAAACTTGATAATATTTGACTTGGAAGATCACATTCCAAGACTCCCTCATCAATTAGTGTTTCAAATACAAGTCATTGTGGAAAATAAGAAAAAATTTCAAACCATTGTTGATGAAGGAGCTTCGGCTTGCATCATGTATGTTACTTGTTGGAAATCCATTAGCTCTCCTTCCCTTACCGAGTCACACAATACTCTAAAATATTTTAATGGTACAGGGTTTAAACCTTATGGTGTTCCTCCTTCGTTATATATTGTGTTAGAAGGTAAAACGGTTACTTTTGAGGTTG